>CM035431.1:18540766-18758266 GCA_020310875.1 Ceratopteris richardii | reverse complement strand
TATATATATATATATATATATATATATATATATATATATATATATATATATATATGTGTGCATGCATGTGTATGTGTGTGTAAATATGTGCATGTATGTGTGTGTATGTATAAATGTGCATGTATGTGTATATGTGTGTAAATGTGCATGTATGATGTATATGTGTGTGTATGCGTGTATTTGTACCTATAGTCTCACTCTTTTCTCTCTCTCTCTCTTTCATATACATACATTCCACAAATATATACGTAAAAGCAATGCGTACTGTGCATTATCGCGACGATGAGCCATAAGTGTTCGCATCTCTTTTAGGCACCACTTATGTGACCATCCTGTCCTAAACTCTATCTCAAGTGAACTAAGTACGTATTTTTTATCCCTCTCATCATGCTCACTACAAAAATTAAAAAAAAAATCATGTAAATAAAACATAACGTATTTATTTCAATTTATATGTAGAATTTATACTTACTTCCACTGTAAGTGGACAAGGTGCAGGTAAGAGTCGCATAATGCTCACTTTTTTCTCTTGAACTCCAATCCATTCCCTATGTACACAATGTTCCCCTCTGGCTCTATATCACACTCTAGCCCTAAGGTGCCTATGCATGTCCTCATAGGCACATGTGCTCTGCTATCATGATCTGGAGGTGGTATAGGTGTCCTGAAAAGTGAAAAAAAACATACCTATGAGTAGATAGTTTTCTTCCTGCATGTGGAGCCGTAGAAGAGCCCTCCTTTGATCATTGGGTAAGCATCTTGATCGTATAATCCAGCTCATCATCAGCCATCTCTGAGTACTCACGCATGATGATCCCTAAAGTATCATGTGGAACTCTTGCTCCCATAAGACTTTTTATGAGAGTGAGTTTCTCCTTTCTCTCTCTACTAGGATTCATAATACATGTACATATAAAACAAAATGGGTTAGAAATCAATATATATACATGTACATATGTAGGTGTATATGTGAGTGTGTGTATGCATGTCAGCATGTATGTATGCATATGCATGTGCATTATGTATGTAAATGTATGCATGTGTGTGTATGTATGCATGTAAGTATGTATGTATGCATATGCATATGCATATGTATGCATGTATGTGTATGTGTGTGTGTATGTGTCTATATGTGTGTGTATGCATATATATATATATATATATATATATATATATATATATATATATATATATATATATATATATATATATATATATATATATATATATATATATATATGTGTGTGTGTGTGTGTGTGTGTGTGTGTGTGTGTGTGTGTGTCTCTATGTGTTTTTCTATGCATATATGTGTGTGTATGTGTCCATGTGTGTATGTGTATGTATGTGTGTGTATGTGTGTGTGTCTATGTGTGTGTGTGTCTATGTGTGTGTCTATGTGTGTATATACATGTGTATTTGTATATATGTGTCTATATGCATGTGTATGTATGTGTGTAAATGTGTGTGGATGTGTGTATGTGTGTGTGTAAGTGTGTATGTGTCTATGTGTGTATGTGTGTGTATATACATGTGTATCTGTATATATATGTCTCATGTGCATTATGTATGCATATGTATGCATGTGTGTGTATGTGTGTGTATGCATGTAAGTATGTATGTATGCATATGCATATGCATTATGTATGCATATGCATTATGTATGCATATGCATATGCATTATGTATGCATATGCATTATGTATGCATATGCATATGCATTATGTATGCATATGTATGCATGTATGTGTATGTGTGTGTATGTCTCTCTAAGTGTGTGTGTGTGTGTATGCATATATATGTGTGTATGTGTATGTGTGTATGCATGTGTATGTGTGTGTATGCATTTTAAGCATGTATGTATGCATATGCATGTGCATTATGTATGCATATGGATGTGCATTATGTATGCATATGTATGCATGTGTGTGTATGTGTGTGTATGCATGTAAGTATGTATGTATGCATATGCATATGCCTTATGTATGCATATGCATATGCCTTATGTATGCATATGTATGCATGTGTATGTGTGTGTGTATGTCACTCTACGTGTGTGTGTATGCATATATGTTTGTGTATGTGTCTATATGTCTGTGTATATGTGTGTGTGTATGTGTGTGTGTGTCTATGTGTGTATGTGTGTGTGTCTCTATGTGTGTATGTGTGTATGTGTGTGTCTATGTGTGTATATACATGTGTATCTATATATATGTGTCTGTATGCATGTGTATGTGTGTGTGTAAATGTGTGTGGATGTGTGTGTGTGTAAGTGTGTATGTGTGTATGTGTGTGTGTATATATGTGTGTGTGTATGTGTATGTGTGTGTGTGTCTATGTGTGTATGTGTGTGTGTCTATGTGTGTATGCATGTGTCCATGTGTGTATATATGTGTGTGTATGCATGTGTATGTGTGTATGTAAATTAGTGTGTATATGTGTGTGTGTAAATATGTGTGTATGTGTGTGTATGTGTCGATGTGTGTATGTGTGTGTATCTATGTGTGTATGTGTGTATGTGTGTTTGTGTGCATATACATGTGTATGTGTATATATATGTGTGTATGCATGTGTATGTGTGTGTGGAAATGTGTGTGGATGTGTGTTTGTGTGTGTAAGTGTGTATGTGTCTAATATGCATGTGTGTGTATGTGTGTGTATGTGTGTGTGTATGTGTGTGTGTATGTGTGTGTGTATGTGTGTGTGTGTCTATGTGTGTATGTGTGTGTGTGTATGTGTGTATGTGTGTGTGTCTATGTGTGTATATGTATGTGTGTATGCATATGTATGTGTGTGTATGTGTGTGTATGTGTGTGTGTGTGTAAATCTATTTTTGTATGTGTGTGTGTGTGCATACCTTTCTTCACGGGATGTCTCTCTCTCTCTCTCTCTCTCTCTCTCTCTCTCTCTCTCTCTCTCTCTCTCTCTCTCTCTCTCTCTCTCTCTCTCTCTCTCTCTCTCTCTCTCTCTCTCTCTCTCTCTCTCATCCTAATCTCGGCACAAATGTGTCACGAGAAATAAAAAAAAATTAACATTCCAAAGCATCACTTATGGAATGTTCTGGAAGACCAAGACATCGTGTATGCGACGATCCAGCATCCCAAGTGGTTTGCCAACATCGTTAAAAGTGTCCTTGTTTAGCGACACCATTTGCAACACATTTTTTAGTGTTGCATAAGTGATGCTAGCATTGCTTATGCGATGATACGTCCTTTTTTTTAATAAAAAATAGGCTCATCGCTTATGCAACACTAGCGTCGCATAAGCTACAAGCCCCACTTTTTTTTTAATTCAGGGGCATCACTATGCCCCCCTATTTCTAGTAATGATATCCTAACACAATAGCCAATCCAAACGAAAAATGACATGTGCAACTGAAGCTCCAACCTAGATCATGTACCTACAAAGAAAACAAGAAGACACAATTACCAATCAAGATCCCAAAAATCTCTCTCATCTTAAATCAAAGATGAAATGGCATAAACTAAAATCAATACAACAATGTCATCATACATGTAAAAGTTTGACATAACTTACTCTATGCTCATATGGAGGAGCATCCACATAGATCATACATATTAGATGCCCTCAAGATCTACAGCAAGAACTCGCACACCAAGAAATCTCTCTTGAAGAAATCGCAAGTAAAAAAAAGAACCTCCAAAAGCATTTAGGGCTTCTTTGGTAGAAATTTACTTATCTAGATTTTACTTTTCCTATGTTGCTAGGCTCTAAGCGTAAAGCTCTACCCGTCAACTTATAGAACTCATTCTTGGCTATGAAAGGACATTTAAAACACATCATCCATTGTGTGCAGCTCAAGATATCAACAAAGTACCGATCTACTCTTATGATCATGTTGATATGTAGTATTGTATGTCTATATAGTGCATTTTCAAAGGCTTATATCTTTGAATATGGATCTATGACCTACTACCATAAATCTTTTCTTGACCTACACACTACACTTTTAATCGCTTCAAACCGGTCTTTCTATCTCAAATTATTGGCAAAACACTAACATGTTACCAAAGTGATTACAGACCTAACTTGTAGATCACTTTGTGTTTTCCACGTTTTCGGCATAAACTCCAAATTACCCTGTGTTTCCTTTTGCAAAATTTATGGTTTTTCATAATCTACACCTTGCACTTTGAAATGCCCCAATCAGAGATTTATAGCACAACTTGTGAGCAAAAAACTGACACGGTGTCAAGAAGATTTTGTCCTATATAATTTTGCCTCTTTTGCTCTATTTTCCATTGAATCTCCTTACATAATAGTCTTTCTATATCTATTATATGATCCTCTATAATAATAGAACCTTCATCTAAGGCTAGGGATATTGCAGTTCACTAGATTGCACCTCATATAAGCTACCAAAGAAATAGACATCAAATTCAAGACGTTGAGTACAACCATTTTTGTGAAAGAAAAAGAAAAATCTGCAATCATCAATATCTCCTCCCATTCATCTATCTCTTCCTTCTCTTCTACATCTTTGTCGTCTTCTTGGTGGTCATTGTTCTCATCCTTGTCTTTCTTTTGGCGGTTGTTATTGGCATGATCAAGAACCATCTCGCTTGTGTGACGGACAGCATATATGTTCATAGGAAATATGTGTCCACACAATTTGCGACAGAAAACTATTGTTTTAAGTTTCGTTATGGGGGGTATCTTGTAAACCTTACTTGGTTATGTTCCAGCTCTTTTGGGAAAAACGTACTAAAATGGGAATGCCTTCTGCAAGTTGCGTGTTGGCCCTTGCCCTTTCCTCCTATATGATGCTTTTTTGGAAAATTAACGATAAAAAAATAGATTCTTCTACATCAAAGGACTTTTGGGAACTGTGTGCTCATCAAGGTTCTCTAGGTAGACAAGGCGCAAGATTATACTTATTCAAGTATCCACTTTACTAAGCTTCCCAATCTCGGAGACTTCATGGTTTGCTTCGTGCTTGATGCGCCCATACAACAATTCCGCCCAATTTACTGGAATATATGTAAAGTAACGATGGACATTTTGAAGGATGGGTATTCGTAAATGACAAGTATTGTATTTCTGTGCATATCCGCAGTCGTAATATGTGTTTCTGTGTAGTAATATGCTTCTTATATTATTGTGTAGTAATATCACTTTAAAAGGAGAGGAAGAGAGGAAGATTCTTCTTATATTATTGTGCATTGTTCCAAAATCATTTTGCAACTCGCTGTCACAATGAAAAACAATGAGCAGCTTGTTTTCTGTTAGAGGCACCGTTCTTTTATGCATCTCCTCTCCTTTTGAACGAAAAGGAACTAATTTGACGTCAATCATTCATTTTAAACAAAAAAAAAAGGGGGTGAAGGGGAGTCAATTTCACTAGCCTTTCTACCCGAAAGTGTTTGACTGAGGCGAGCTTTTTTAGGCGAGCTATACTTTCTCGTTCCACTTCGTTCTTGGAGATATTTGAGATATTAGTGTGTACTTAGTTTCTTACCCAAAGAAAATTTGGTTGGCGTTGAAGATATTAGTTCGTCATTCTTATCTCTTGAGGAATTTGATTTTAGAAATTTTTTTGCGCATCCTTGGGAGTACAAGGGGAGGCAATTTTGATTTTGCTCATATCATGGATAATCACTACAACATATCAGGCGTATACCGAGGCTTCTATCGAGGAAAATGAACAGGCACAATTTTGCCCCGATGTCGGTGTAAGAGTTGGTGTAGGCGTCAGAACCAAAGCGTCAGTATAAGCGTCGGTATAAGCATCAATATATGCGTCAGTATAAGTATCGGTATATGCGTCAGTATAAGCGACGGTATCAGCGACGGTATAAGCCATGGTATGCCCCTGGGCAAAATAGTCGGTATAAGCATCGGTATGTGCGTGGGAATACCGACACTTATACCGTCGCCTATACCGATGACCATATCTACAGAATTTTTTTGGGCAGAGTGTGTTGTCTCTTGCTACAGCAACATTTCCATGTTGTTGTGTAGCAAAAGACAATCCACTCTGCCCAAGAAAAACCCAACTACATGTGACATGTATGACAAGCAACAAAAAAATGATTTGATAAAGTAAAACATACTATCAAATACAAAAGACGTGAGCAAAATGAATCATGAATCGTGTACAAAAAAATGGGACACATAGACATGATATTATATAAACAGCAATTAGAACACATGTATATGTGTGTCTGCCTATGTATATACATGTGTATGTGTACATGTATTATGTGTGTATATTTCTATATGTGTAAATATGTATCTGCATGTGTAAAAACCATAAAACCCTAATCCTAAAGACCTAAACCTAAAACAAGTGTATGTGTGTATGCTTGTATATGTATATGTGTAGGTGAATATATATATGTGTATGTGTGTGTATGCATATGTGTATGTGTATGTGTGTGTATGCATATGTGTATGTATGTATGTATGTGTGTCTGTATGTATGTATGCATGTGTGTGTATGTATGTGTATGTGTATGCATATGTGTATGTGTATGTGTATGTGTATGTGTATGTGTATGTGTATGTGTATGTGTATGTGTATGTGTATTTGTATGTGTATGTGTATGTGTATGTGTATGTGTATGTGTATGTGTATGTGTATGTGTATGTGTATGTGTATGTGTATGTGTATGTGTATGTGTATGTGTATGTGTATGTGTATGTGTATGTGTATGTGTATGTGTATGTGTATGTGTATGTGTATGTGTATGTGTATGTGTGTATGCATGTGTATATGTGTGCATGTGTGCATGTGTGCATGTGTGCATGTGTGTATGTATTATGTGTGTATATGTGTAAAAGTAAAAAACCCTAATCCTAAAACCCTAACCCTAAAACATGTATATGTGTATATGCATGTATGCATGTGTGTGTACACGTGTGTGCATGTATATGTGTGTGTGTATGTATGCATATGCATATGCATATGCATATGTGTATGTAATATGTATGCATCTCTGTGTATGTATCTCTATGTCTCTCTCTTTGATATGCATATGTGTATGTAATATGTATGCATCTGTGTGTATGTATCTCTATGTCTCTCTCTTTCTCTCTATCTATATCTCTCTCTTTATCTCTCTCTCTCTCTTTCATCTCTCTCTCTCCCTCTTTCTCTCTCTCTCTCTTATTCTCTCTCTCTCTATCTCTATTTATAATAAATAACAAAACAATCACTTACATCGATGTAATTCTTTTGAATGCTATCATCAAAGCCCAATTGACATCGTCTCTTGTCAAATTCCAAAGAATCAATGCCAAAAATCTATTGCAAAACAAAAGAAAAGAGAAATTCAAAAACCCTAATCCTAAACCCTAACCCTAAAACATGTATATTTGTGTATATGTGTATGTATATGTGATGTGTGTGTATGTGTATGTGCATGTATGCATGTGTGTGTATAGATATGTGAGTGAGTATACATATGTGAGTGTGTATTAATATGTGCATGTGTATGTAATATGCATGTGTGTATGTATGTATGTGTGTGTGTACATGCATATGTGTGTGTGTACATGCATATGTGTGTATGTATGTATGCATATGCATGTGTGTATGCACATATGTGTGTGTATACATATGTGAGTGTGTATGTAATATGCATGTGTGTATGTATGTATGTGTGTGCACATGCATATGTGTGTGTATGTATGTATGTATATGCATGTGTATGCACATATGTGTGTGTATACATATGTGAGTGTGTATTTATATGTGTGTGTGTATGTAATATGCATGTGTGTATGCATGTATGTATGTGTGTGTACATGCAAATATGTGCGTATGTATATCTCTCTTTCTTTCATCTCTCTCTCTCTATCTCATTCTATATCAATCGAAAACAAAACAAATCACTTACATCGATGTAATTGTTTGGAGCGTTGTCGTCAAAGTCCACTTAATGTTTTCCTTCCTCAAATTCCAAAGAACTGATGCCAAAAAGCTCCTGCAAAACAAAAGAAAAGAGAAATTCATAAACCCTAATCCTAAAACCCTAACCCTAAAACATGTATATGTGTGTATGTGTGTATGTATATGTGATGTGTGTGTATGTGTATGTGCATGTATGCATGTGTGTATACATATGTGAGTGTGTATACATATGTGAGTGTGTATACATATGTGAGTGTGTATACATATGTGAGTGTGTATATATATGTGTGTGTATGTAATATGCATGTGCATATGTATGTATGTGTGTGTGTACATGCATATGTGTGTGTATGTATGTATGCATATGAATGTGTGTATGCACATATATGTGTGTATACATATGTGAGTGTGTATGTAATATGCATGTGTATGTATGTATGTGTGTGTACATGCAAATATGTGTGTATGTATGTATGCATATGCATATGCATGTGTGTATGTATACATGTGTGTGTACACGTGTGTATGTATATGTGTGTATACATGTATGTATGTATGTGAGTATGAGAATGAATATGTGTGGGTATGTATATGCATGTGTGTATCTAATATGCATGTGTGTATGTAATATGCATGTTTGTATGTAATATGCATGTATGTATGTATATGTGTGTATGCATGAGTATGTAATATGTATATGTATGTATATGCATGTGTGTATGTAATATGTATGTGAGTGTATATGTAATATGCATGTGTGTATGTAATATGTATGTGAGTATGTGTATGCATATGTGTGTGTATGTATGTATGCATCTCTCTCTCTATCTCATTCTCTTTCTATTTCATCTCTCTCTCTCTTTCACTCTCTCTCTATCTTTCTCTTTCATCTCTCTCTCTCTCTCTCTCTCTCTCTCTCTCTCTCTCTCTCTCTCTCTCTCTCTCTCTCTCTCTCTCTCTCTCTCTCTCTCTCTCTCTCTCTCTCTCTCTCTCTCTCTCTCTCTCTCTCTCTCTCTCTCTCTCTCTCTCTCTCTCTCTCTCTCTCTCTCTCTCTCTCTCTCTCTCTCTCTCTCTCTCTCTCTCTCTCTCTCCCTCTCCCTCTCTCTCTCTTTATGTTTCTCTAGATCTCTCTCTTTCTTTCATCTCTCTCTCTATCTCACTCTATATCAATCGAAAACAAAACAATCACTTACATCGATGTAATTGTTTGGAGCGTTGTCATCAAGGTCCACTTAATGTTGCCCTTCGTCGAATTCCAAAGATTTGATGCCAAAAAGCTCCTGCAAAACGAAAGAGAAGAGAAATTAGAAAAGGGAAAACACAAAGAAAGAGAAAGGGTGCTACAGTATGTGCAATTCTTACCAAAATTTCAGATCTAGAGAAACGAGATGTAGAGAAAGAGAGAGAGAGAGAGAGAAAGAGACAAAAAGAGAGAGATGTGTGTACACAGTAGGTTCAGAATGTAGTTCACGCGTGCAAACTCGACAGTAGCAAAATTTGGTTCAAAATGCAAGCAAATGTCGAATTTTTGTTCTCGGGCCTGGTTAAAGGTTGCCTCGGTATAAGCGCCGGTCTGAGCGTTGGTAACTTACAGTAATGTACCGATGCCTATACCAACGCTCATACCGATGCCGTGTATACCGATGATTAAATGACCGTCGATATTGCATCTGTGGTTTTTCAAGCATTTTCAACGGTCGTACCGACGCCGAGGGGTGACCGTCGGTATGCCCCTCATATGTTGCAGTGAATAAATTTTGCTCATATCAAGTGTGTAGATAGAAGAGAACTCAACCAAAACAATAGCTTGAGAAACAATGGCATTTCTGGACACATGGTGACCTGAATACATCTAGAGTATGCACCATAGGGCATTCGGCACATGGCTTCTCTAAGTCCATTTAGTGGTGCAAATTTCCTTAAAAAGGGAATAGATCTTCACTTGTACTTTAGTAGTTTAGGAGTTCTACTAACCATAACTAATTTTTGCTTCTGCTATTACTAATCCAGTTATTTTCTTTTTCATTACAAAATCAAAAATACTAGAATACTTATTTGGCATCAAAGATAATGAAATTTTGATAGCATCTCCCCTTAAAAATAGAACCAAATGGCCATATGTGGGAATTACCATCCATGAATGCCAAAATCAAAGTAACAAGTTAGCAATCCAATCAGTGACCATATCCTAACACAATAGCCAGTCCAAATGAAAAATGACATGTGCAACTGAAACTCCAACCTAGATCGTGTACCTACAAAGAAAACAAGAAGACACAATTATCAATCAAGATCTTAAAAATCTCTCTCATATAATAGTATGCAATGGTAAAAAAATCCAATATCATAAAACCAATGATTTACACAACACCATTATACATGCATTAATAAAGCCATGATCTTAAATCAAAGATGAAATGGCATAAGCTGAAATCAATACCATAATGTCATGATCATACATGTCAAAACTTGACATAACTTATTCTATGCTCATATGGAGGAGCATCCACATAGATCATACATATTAGATGCCCTCAAGGTCTAGAGCAAGAACTCACACACCAAGTAATCTCTCTTGAAGAAATCGCAAGTAAAAAAAAGAACCTCCAAAAGCATTTAGGGCTTCTTTGGTAGAAATTTACTCATCTAGATTTTACTTTTCCTATGTTGCTAGGCTCTAAACGTAAAGCTCTACCCTTCAACTTATAGAACTCATTCTTGGCTATGAAAGGACATTTAAAACACATCATCCATTGTGTGCAGCTCAAGATATCAACAAAGTCTGATCTACTCTTATGATCATGTTGATATGTAGTATTGTATGTCTATATAGTGCATTTTCAAAGGCTTATATCTTTGAATATGGATCTATGACCTTCTATCATAAATCTTTTCTTGACCTACACACTACACTTTTAATCGCTTCAAACCGATCTTTCTATCTCAAATTATTGGCAAAACACTAACATGTTATCAAAGTGATTACAGACCTAACTTGTAGATCACTTTGTGTTTTTCAAGTTTTCGGCATAAACTCCAAATTGCCTTGTGTTCTCTTTTGCAAAAATTTATGGCTTTTCATAACCTACACCTTGCACTTTGAAATGCCCCAATCAGAGATTTATAGCACAAGTTGTGAGCAAAAATCTGACACGGTGTCAAGAAGATTTCGTCCTATATAATTTTGCCTCTTTTGCTCTATTTTCCATTGAATCTCCTTACACCCTAGCTTTTAGCAATCTTTAATACCAATGAATGAGTTTGTGGGCTGAAGAAGAAGAGCAAGTAGGAGATAGAGAGGGAAACATGTGAGTAGTAGAGATACACACACTTGAATGGAAGCCTCAAACCGGTTAATGATCATCTGAGGCAATACACCATAAAATATATATGTAAAAAAAATAGGGGTAGGGTTACATGACCTTTACATCCCCATCATCCCCTCAAATGAAAGTCAAGGGTTTAATTCTTCTTGATCAACCTAACATAAGCCCTTGAAAATGGGGGGCGGGGGGGTACAAGGGATCCCTAGGGTGTGTGAACTGTTCTTTATAAAATTCAAGCCTAATGCAAGACCAGAACAATATGGATTTTCTCAAATAGAAAAAAAAATCTAATTTGGTGGCTAACATTGGAACACATTGTGGACTCCAGCCCACAATAGCATCATCTGGTCATCATTTAATTGAAAACTAATGTTGACCTCACAGAATCAAGGTTGAGAATGGAATTCTTCCTATGATTCTAGGACTTATACAAGGCACAAGATTATACTTATTCAAGTATCCACTTTACTAGGCTTCCCAATCTCGGAGACCTCATGGTTTGCTTCGTGCTTGATGCGCCCAATCAAGAATTCCGCCCAATTTACAGGAATATATGTAAAGTAACGATGGACATTTTGAAGAATGGGTATTCGTAAATGATAAGCATTGTATTTCTGTGTCATATCCGCAGTCGTACATAAGCATGTATGCATGTATTTCTGTGTAGTAATATGCTTCACAATATCACTTTAAAAGGAGAGGAAGAGAGGAAGATTTTTCTTATATTGTACATTGTTCCAAAATCATTTTGCAACTCGCTGTCACAATGAAAAAGAACGAGCAGCCTTGTTTTCTTTTAGAGGCACCGCTCTTTTATCCATGTCCTCTCCTTTTGAACGAAAAGGAACTACTTTGACATCAATCATTCATTTTAAACATAAAAGGGGTGAGAGGAGTCAATTTCAATAGCCTTTCTACCTGAAAGTGTTTGATTGAGGCCAGTTTTTTTAGGCGAGTTATACTTTCTCGTTCCACTTCTTTCTCGGAGATATTTGAGATATTAGTGTGTGCTTAGTTTCTTACCCAAAGAAAAATTGGTTGGCGTTGAAGATATTAGTTCGTCATTTTTATCTCCCGAGGAATTTGATTTTACAAAACTTTTTGCGCATCCTTGGGAGTACAAGGGGAGACCATTTTGATTTTGCTCATAACATGCATAATAATTTTTTTAACTCTGTACACCAGGTCGAAGTGACTCTGAATTTGGCGCAACTGCATGGTTCCTCTTGATCCAACAAGACTCAAGAAAAACAGATCTCCAGAAATCCCAAAGTGCAATATCCAGACTGTTACAGTCTCCAAGGATGTTTTCTTTATAGTTGAAGTCTGTTGGGATGTAGATCACCACATTAAGAGTTTTCATTGAAGATTGTATATATCTTCAAATTGACCACATGTACAACACGCTGCTTCAAAGTCCTAATTTGTGAAAGATAGGCCATTGAAGAATATTTTACCTTAATGAAGTAGGATAATTCAAACGCATTTAAATCTACAATCCCGTTTGTTTGTCCTCCAATTAACAAGTCAGTTACTACTCAATTTCTCTTGTGATTTGGAACAAAAAAGTTGATCCTTTTTACTATTATTGGACGTAATGTAAGATGTCTATCTTTGCTTTGATGTTCATATAGTCCATCTGTTTCTTCATTTCTTGATATCTAGAAATGACTTCTTCCTTGCAGCTGGAAGAGAGGCATAAGTCGTCCAGCTTATCAATCAGCAGTTGACTTGTGACTTGTCAACTAGGTCAAGCTATCCTCGGTTGCCAACTTTGAAGCTTTTAAGAGACTTGACGCCGAGATTGTACGTACTACATCTGCTAAACCAACCAATGCAAAATGATCCTTGACGAACAAACTTTTTGTTGTGAGGTACCTTTCGAGGAAGAGGATTGTCCAAGTTCAGTACAAACCATGCTTGTACTGAGTTGGAAGCAAGCCCAATCGCTGATAGTATTATTGTCTGAAAGGTGCGAGAGGCTCCGGGATATAAAGTGTTTACTAT
Organism: Ceratopteris richardii; assembly: GCA_020310875.1. Classification (NCBI taxonomy): domain Eukaryota; kingdom Viridiplantae; phylum Streptophyta; class Polypodiopsida; order Polypodiales; family Pteridaceae; genus Ceratopteris; species Ceratopteris richardii. Next base: position 18,745,061 of record CM035431.1, on the reverse strand, counting down.
GCAGCATTTTTTAATCGGTCCAGGATATAAAGTAGTTAATTATGTAGCATTTTTGAATCGGGGGTGGTAGGTGGTGCCATTACACTTTCGATGAGTCCATATTGCTCCCCGAATCTTTTTGTCGTCTACTTTATGAGATGAAGGGTCCCGAGTCGCATGCCTCCTTCTCCGATGTACTTTCAATCAGAGTGCGAGCGAGGTGTACCGTGTGAGTCAAATTGAAGGCGGCAAACTTATGCGATCGCCGTCTATTTTGATGTATCCAAACAAATCGACAAGCATCCGGGGGGTGTCGCTAATGCGGACACATGTGTAGCTTCTATGATGCATACATAAGAGGTATATACTCGTAAGCTACGAGAGTGTGCTTCTTGGGGCCTTTCCACAATGGCCCTAGTTCTTGTTAATCGACTAATTTCCTAAAAGAGGAAACTAACTCAGTCCGATAGATTAGACCTCTCCCATGTATGCACTCACTTTTTGGAAAGATAAAACGATAAAGAGAACAGCTGCTCGGACAATGCGCGCCCTATCAAATTTTGTTTTTTTCTTCTCTTTGGGAGAGGCAAACAATGTCTGTTGTAGAAGCCCCGTGTTAAGTACTCCTTAAGAAGAGCACCCACATATAGCTGTGCCGTGCTATGCTACATGGCAAGCCTGCCCTATACGTGTGTGTGTATTCATTTATGCACATACCTCCAACCAAATACGATGTATTCAGTTTCCACCTTACATGATCTATCATAGAAAGGAAACATGCTTTTATGCTTTTGCCTTATGGAAAGGATGAGCGCATATCTACCGAGTTGGACTTTCGGATGACAAAAGAGAAAAGGATACGAAAATGGATACGTGAGCCGCTGAGCGTCAAAGGGTTACATGTGCCGCAAATGCCTTTATCGCTGCCCATGGAGCAGATGTGGGGACGGCCCTGTCGTGATGGGATCCTCCTCCTCTTGCCCATATTTCTTGAAGTAAGGCTTTTTATTAAGCCTGTGTCGACACAATGAGAGCGAATCCGCTTCTTTCACCTCAAGCTCTGCTGGCTTGAATTATGTGGTAAGTTTTTCACATGTCCCTCCACCTCTCCTTCAATGGGAGCGAGTGGCTTTCTCCAGCTATAATGCCTTCGTATTTGATGTTTAAAGCGGCTCAATCAGATATCAAACTATGGCTCTTGCACGGCTGGGTGGCTACGTCCCACTTGCGTACAGAACAACCATGTTATGGCTTTCTTTGAAGAGCGACATTTTTGTTTTTGAGCATACAAGGACTTTTGTTTAGTGGGAAGAGGTGTGACCTCTAAGGAGATAAAAGAGCAAATCATTGTCCCTCACGAGCGCTCTCAAAGGGAAAGGGCAAACACAAATGCAATCTCTTTGCTCTTGAGGGAGAAATTGAGGAAGTGCTAACTGACCTGGATAGATTCTGGGTGGAGAGAGAGAGAAAGAAAGAAAGAGAGAGCTGGTGGCTGCGAAGTTGTGGGGGCTGGGCGACTCCCGAGTCCCGCCTCCGGGTTCCCAATCCCGTCCCTTTGGCATAAGGAAGCGCTTCCCTTGTCTGCTTGAATTATTATTTCTGACTTCAAATAATGGAGGAGAGATATTCCAACCAAGGGAACCAGGCCTCGAAATGAGGGGGGAAAAGCGCTAGCCTCGCCAATCAGCAATCTGAAAAATAGGAAATTTGAGGATCGGCGCAGCGCCTATCCCGGCCCCCGGGGAAGAATCACAAGCCAAGAGCGCTTTGACTGGAATGAGCTCCTCCCGATGAACTGCATGGTTGCTCCGCGATCATGCGATGCCCGATCTCATATCACCCTTTCATTACCTATAGGCTATAACGATAGCACATCTCTCCGTAGGCGATTATGCGCCCTGGTCTAATCTCAGCCGTCCATCGCCAATAGCAAGATGATTTCATACAACATCGCAACCGCCGAACCTTTTGTCATATGATTGGTTCTCCTCCCGTGAATCGTGCGTTTTGGCAGCTCGGCAGGCGCGCCAGGCTGACAGAGAGTGAGTCGACCCCTGACTCACTCCCTGAGTCCTCACTCATCAGACCGCGACAAGTTCTGCAGGCGTTTGCTGTCGTCTTCTCCCCCCTGGTTTCTCACTTTATGTGAAGTTGCACGTTGGGGTCGAGACTCGAGCCGCCGAGGGCATGCGTAAAATACGAATGCCCGTTGACTAGGAAAATCCCGCGGCGCACCGGCCAAATGACGCCGTCGCCGATGGCTCGCTATTGCAAACCGAATCGTTAGGATGGACCGTTTCTCAGGTCTCTTGGAAGACGACATGGCAGGGCCACGGAGTCCCTTTCGAAGAAGTGATCTCTTCTTACAACTCGAGGGCGAGTTCAAAACATGCACTACTTTCCTGCTGGCATTGTTGTACTTGCATTCTGCGACTCGCGAGGATCCTGATTCCGCACAACGAACTCTTGGGGATCGAACCGGAGACCTTTTTTTTTTCCTTTTAAGAAACAGGCAAGTATGTCTAAAAAGGAATTATTCACAAAGATTGATGTCACGAAGAAGAAGAGGTTTCCCAACAGACGAATGACCTAAATGCCAGCTACGTTATGATACATGCAATGCCTCTTATAGGAATAACAACCGAGGAGAAAAATTTTCCATTTGGAAGGGGCACTTTCGCATGTACATCTCTAAGGGATAGATCAGAAGTAGGTGAATACAAGCGGGGTGACTATAGATGTTGCCATCAAGAGGACGTATGGTTTTAAAGTACATCTAGTCCACATCCAACATATAAGTTGACCACCAACATATTAAGTGTTACATCCTTGACGATCCTCCTTGCTAGACAGAACAAGATACAAATCCATGGTTGTGAAAAAAATGGAAAGGTAGACATTAGACTCACCTCTAAGTCATAAAGCCAATACACACTCACCCCTAAGTCGAGGAGTCTGCATCACAATAAGCAACCACCTGGAAGGACTGGCATCCCATACCACCAACCCCCATCAATACATGTGTAGGGACGCTCGGGTAAGAAAGGCCGACTCAAGTCGTGGTAAATACTATGAATTACAAATGAGAGGCCTTGAATATTATTTATAATACTCAAGTATACATTCAGTCAAGCTAGCATTGCATCATATACATGTACCAACTTCTTCCATAAATCTTTGCTTGCTAGATCCCATCAAATATCACATAAAAGTCCACATCTCATAGGGGAATTGGTTTGGCTCTAGCCTCTTGAGGCAGATCTCCAAGGCTCAACACCCGCACTGGACATGTAATGACTTTGGCCAGTTAAACCCAGTTGTAACCGAGTTGTCACTTTGTCTAACCCATGTTTTGTGGGATACAAGGGGTTTCGCGGGTACTATGCCCATTCACTTGTATAGTTGCAGAGTTAAAGTTCGGAGGAGTAGGCTTCGGTGAACCTTCATTATAATAAAAAATCGAATAAAACCACTCCTCCTCTGAACATTACACATGAAAGGAACATCTCCCGTTTTTCATCAAAATCCTCAATAAGAGTGTCTCTCCTTTTTCAACACATTCATTAAGATGTAACAGCTTCACCACAAAATATAGGTGCGCCCAACTCATTATCCCACCTCCTTAAAGGCATGCATTACAATATATCATCTACGTTATGAATTATTGTCGTCGACACATTTTTCCTACTTTTAAGATATTCATTTCTTTTTTTTTTTGAGACAACATGAAAAGAGAGTAAATTAAAGAATAAAAGTACAATGTACACAGGGAAGCAGAGATCCCATCAGGAACAAGTTACATATTGAAGGCCATGATAAATCTATCACTGGAATAACATTTCAGAAGGGATTCCCTCCATTTACAGGGAGGAAGAGACCTAGTAATAGCAATTTGATCCTGGGGCCCTGTTTGATAGACAGCAGACTCTTCATACCAGAGAGATACAAGGTTTTTCTAAGGGAAAACATATAGTTTTTTTTGCCATTCTTGAAAAGGACTTGGTTCCTACTAATCCTTGGTTTCTGGAGATATCAAGCATTCCTACTTGGAATGGCTGATTCTTCATAATGGCTATAAACAGATCTGGAAGGTGCTGGACCCTAAGCTACCTCAACTTGGGCTAAGATTATTCTTGGATGCTGTAATAAACTAGATCTAGTGCTTTGGCACTTATGGAGGGGACACATCCTTTAAGATATTCATTTCATTACATCAACTTTCGCATGTGTAGACTAGGAGCCTACATGTCACATGGTAAAGGCATTGAGCATTTTCTAGCCATTTCCCTTTCAACCACAAAACTTAGTGTGGGGTCCGAAGATGGCCGAGAGGCCCTCCTCATCAAACTTTATATTCATTGACCTCTTTCTTGTCGAACTGCAAGTCTGCCACGCCGTCGACAGCAAAAATCAAGAAGTCAAAATGATATGCCCAAAAATTAACTCAATCTTTGAATATTGTGCGACCGGGTTGCCTTTGCATGTCAATGCATGACATCCACACAGGAACGTCAGCTGCACCAAATGTCTTCACATAACCGTTCCTCCTCGACGTCATTTATACGTAGATGCCATTTACGTTTCCTTCCAAATATAGACATACACGCCGACTGAGTACTCAACGAAAATGGGGTCAACCAAGTCTCATGGAGTTCCCATTCCAAGTGCTTAAGTTGTAACAACTTGTGAAAGACACCATTTTTTTCGTGCAAAATAGAGTGTACAAATTCAAAAAACACGATTCAACATTACGGAAGTTTTCCTTTCCAAACAACAACGGCAGCTATGGACTTCTTTTAAGGTCCCACTACATCATGATGTTGGATCATTGAAGAAGCATTAGGCAAATTTATATCGTCAATTTTGTAATGTACAAAGATAAATAGATCATTATGCTTCTAGGAATGAATACATGTTTGAAAAAAAAAAACTTATATCAAGAAGAGAAAAGTGCACTAACAATTACACATATTACTATGAAAATTTAGAAACAAATCCACCTATGAGTGATGTGATAAACAAGCAGCCAAAACTCATAGTGATGTGATGAACAAGGACCTAGAACTTATGTACAAGGAAGTGCCAAGGTATGTGGATTGTGAACAATCCACATAAGAGAGTAAGTCCAAAACTTTAAAATAAAGCTTCAAACTTCTCACATGGCAAATCCTTTAACGAGGCTAAAATGCATACACTTCTACATGTAAAGCACCATTCATAAATGCAATTTTATCCAACCATGATGATTTGCAAGTGCATAGATGCTTCAAATTGTGGTCATTCAACACATGGAAGCAAAAGTCTCCCCAAATCAATGAGCTTTTCTTGAGTATAACATTTGGTAACAAGCCTAGCCTTACTCCATCAGGCTTACGCTTCAGTGTGTATACGCATTTAGTGTCGATAGCCTTTTTTCTTGGAGGTAAATCACATAAGTGTCAAGTACCATTCTTCATAGTAGCATCATATTCTGATAAAATAGTAATCCATCCAAGTTTTTTTAATTTTGTGCTTCATAAAAAAGAAACAAGTTCATTCTCTTCACAAAGTCTAAAGACAACCACTGCATATGATGAGAAAGAAGCATTGTGAGAGATTGAATGAGTATGATATGACAAAGGTGCATCTAACTTGCTATCTCTCACAGTTTGTACCAACCATTTTGGCATAGTCTTACCTTTTCCATGTCGGCTCTCTCATTAAGTGCATCATCTAAATTTGCATAAAAAATAGAATGATTCACATTATCATTTGAAACCTATAAAGGTTGAGAATAGCTTCATAAGCTCATCATTTGATTGTCCACTTGTAAAGGAGCTAACAAAGTTTCATAGGCATCCTTTGGGCTAACTAATGTCTCCTTGGTAAATGAAAGTAAAAGTTGAATTGCATCTTCCACAAAATATAGCATCACAAGTTATCAAATTGAATTTGGTTAGCCACTTGATCTTTCTTTTATAAGTTGTTGCTTGAAAGACTTTGTGTTCATGTATCAAATCTCTATTCTACCCAAAATAATTTAGTGATTTTCAAACATCGTATTTGGGCATCTATGCCATCATTATAATGACCTACAAACTTGGCCTAATGGAGTCCAAATTGACAGGTCATCTTTAGGGTGGTGGTCATTGTTGAGATATCAAACTCAACATGTGATGATTGAAGATGACACATATCACTTTTCATTTCTCTAACATGTATAGTAGTTACATCGATATATGTCAGGGATACTTCATTGAGCTTTACTAGATTTATCTACCGAGGGTGATGGCACATTTTTTTCTTGCCAGTTCACTCATTCACAAACATTAGGTTTTTATTTATGTATTTTTCTTTATATATTGTACTAGTTGTATTGTTGTATTAAGTCATTCTTGTATGATCTATTCATGTAATAGAAGAAAATTATTCTTCCTTGTTTCAATCTATGTGTGATCCTCCCTTTGTATGTGAGAGTGTGTGAGATCTCTCTTCTTTATCTCCTTTCTCTTGACATGGTATCAAAGCCAAGTTGGTCGAAGAGATCTCGTGTAGAAGGCATGGAGAATGTGTGCTTCACAAATGATCTCAACTTGCTACAAAATTTGATGTGAAGGTAGAAGGCCTCAAAATATTTTCGGGAGTTACCCTTAAGGATCACTTGTTTTGCTCATATTTTGACCTCTATTTCGAGCCTCAAGGTGAGGCCCATGAAAAAACCAAGTGAGTTTGTAAAATTGTAACTTGTGTTTTGTTTGGCAACACTCAAATATTGCAGATCCAATATTTCAACAAATTTTGTGTACTATTGATACATGAAAACTGTGTTTTTATGAGATCGAACTATCACATCACATTGTGATAGTGTTCAAGTAGAGGGACTGCTTCTAGTGCTTTTGGAGTGTTGTGGATTGTTGCAGAAATGGCGAATGCTGATGGAATGATTCAACTTATGAGCAATAAGTTGGACAAGAAAAACTTTCATGCTTGGAGATTTGGAATGAAAAATTCCTTGATGGGAAAAGGCGACTATAAGTACATTGAAGGAGAGAATAAAAATGCTTTGTAGTTACCATAGAGGAATCCCACTGTGGACCAGTAAAGAGCATATGAAGAGTGGAATCAAGGAGCATGAAAGGTAGTGTATTGGTTGTCTATTAGCATACAAGATAGCATGGTTGGACACATACAATATCCCAAAACTCCAAAAGAGGCTTGGAACAATTTGGTCACATTGTATGAGGCCAATACAAAGGCAGAAAAATTGCAACTCAAGAATGAGCTACATACACTGGAGAAAAAGAGCATGTTGATAAGTGACTACATCCTAAAAATCAAAAACATATGTGAGGTGCTTGCATCCATTGGCATCAATGTAGATGATGATGATAAGGTGGAAGTGTGCCTTTGTGGTTTATGAACTAAATATAAGCGATTGAGAACTTCTATTCAGATTGAGGAAAATATTCTGAATTTTGTTGATCTAGTGTTCATGCTTATAATTGAAGAAAAGAACCTTGGTGAAGACTCAAACTCCCAAGGAAAAGCTAGTACTGAGTAGGTATTCTACTTTAGAAGAGGAAGAGGCTTCAGAAGTGGAAGAGGAAACAGCAACTAGGACCAAGCTCAACAATAAAATCATGTAGGAGGTAGAGGATAGTTTCAAGGTAGGGGGAGCCAAAGAGGCCGGAGAAGTTTCCAAAGAAATGATTCAGATAATCATAGTAAGGGATGCTGGAATTTTGGTAAACTTGGTCACTTTGAATGTGATTGAAAGTTGAAGAATCAAAATAGCAAAAAGCAACAAAACAACTACGCATCCACAAGTGCAGATGATTCAGAGAGGTTGTTCATGGCCCAGCATTACATGATGATTACAATGTCTTCTAATGTTTCAAAATCGAATGGTAATGTTTGGTATGTTGATTGAGGTACCTCAAATCACATGACCAACCATGCAGAATGGTTTAGTAGTTTGCAATAATTGTATGTTCTTGGATTTGTTAAAACAGGGGACACATCACATCCTATCAATCATACAAGAAATATAGCACTATCTATGGAGGAGGGGAAGGTAAAATATCTTGCTAATGTACTACATGTTACCAATATAATAAAGAATCTAATTTCTATTGGACAAATGGCTGATCGAGGATTACAAGTCAGGTTCAATGTTGATGGTTTGTATGTAGAAGATTACAAATGGAATGGAAGGTTGGCCAATAATTAAAGGAAACAAAGTGGTAGGATGTTCACCTTAAATGTGAAAAATCTTGAAATGAATGCAGCCATGTTTGCAAAACATATAAGTGTTTTATTGTTGACATAGATATTTGACACAAGCAAATTGGACATGCAAATTTGCAGAGGCTGAAATTGATGCAATCAAAGGAGCTTGTCAATGGATTACCAGATTTCAAGGTTGCAGGGATTTAAAAGGTATGTGAAGTGTGTCAATTCGGTAAACAATCAAGGGCATCATTCGTGCATGACAAGCATGTTAGTCAGAATGTGCTAGAATAGTACATATAGATGTTTGGAGTCTTGCAAAGACACATCTCTTGAAGGTTACATGTTTTATGTTGCTTTCATTGATGACCATACACAGCCTGATGTTCTCCAAGAGCCTTGATGTCTTGCATGATCCTTGATGTCCTGCGAGAGACTTGATGGCTGAGAAAAATATGCCTCATTGTTATTGGGCAAAAGCTATGAACACTATTGTATACATCATGAACAGAACTCTGACTGCTATTGTGCATCAAGTTACACCTGAAGAAAAGTTTACAAGTAGAAAGACAAACGTATCACATATGAAAGTATTTAGTTGTATTGCATATGAACATGTTCTTGATGATTTGAGGATGAAGCTTGATCCAAAAGCAAAAAATGTATCATCATTGGTTACTCCCTTGACCAAAAGGGATATAAATGCTACAACCCACTCACACAACATGTGAAGGTAAGAAAATATGTGGTGTTTGATGAAATGTCGAGCTTCTATGCAGATGCAAAATAATGACTTAATCTTGACTCAAATGACAAAAGAAATGTTGAAAACTTGAGTGCAGAATCTCAAGTTTTGAGGCTTGATGTGTTACCGAGCAATAGTTCCAACTCAAATCCATGGAGTGGAAGCTTGTATGGAAAATTCCAACGAATTCATCGATCGACTATGTCAAAGAAAGGTAAAGAAAAGGTTTTTGCTGGTAATAAAACATGTACAGGTTTTGAAGACATTGATGGAGATTCAAGCGGTTCAAAAAAGAGCCTTAATGAGGAACTTGGATTGCCCTTTGTGAATACCTTGAGAGCAAGAAAGGTATATGCAGATGAAACAACAAGAAGAAGTGACCCAAGACCAAGATGATCTGGGAGGATGTGGAATTCGGTGCAATGATTGATGTATGATAGTTACCTGGCTCATCATTGTACTTACATGATGACCAAGGTAATACAAGATGTTGAACCTTCTTGTTTTGAAGATGGCATCAGCAATGCACATTGGGAGAAATCTATGGATGAGGAGATGGTTGCACTTTATGGAAATTTAACATGGAAGTTGGTTCCATTGCCACGAGGAAAGAAACCCATAGACTGCAAGTGGCTTTACAAGGTAACACACAATGCTGATGGTAGCATAAGCACGTATAACACATGATTGGTAACAAAAGGATATGCACATGCATATGGCATTGATTATGAGGAAACTTTCAGCCCTGTAGCTAAAATGTCTACTATCAGTTCGCTTGTTGCATTAGCTATAGCAAAGGGATGGACTTTGCATCAGATGGATGTGAAGAATGCTTTCTTACATGGTGAGTTGTAGGAAGAAGTATACATGGACCAACCACAAGGATATGAGGATTTAAAGCATTAAGAATATGTTTGCAGGTTGCAAAAGGCTTTGTATGGGCTTAAACAAGCCCCTCGTGCTTGGCATGCAAGGATTGCATACAATTTAACCACCATTGGATTTTTTATATGTGATGTAGATCACTCATCATTGGAAGGGTGATGATGGCATCATGATTGTGGCTATTTATGTTGATGACTTGATTGTAGGTTGTGATAATGAAGAAAGCATTAAAGAGGTAAAGAAACTCCTTATGCATGAATTTCAATTGAAGATCTTGGTGTGCTATGCTATTTTTTGGGCATTGAGTTTATACATACAAAAATAGGTATATGGATGTCGCAAAGGCAATATGTCTTGAGTATGCTCCAAAAGTATAGTATGGCTAATTGCAAGCCAATTTCTATGCCATTATATTAGAATTTGAAGTTGGATACTACATCAGATGAAGCATTGGAAAATGCTACTATGTATAAGAAAATTGTGGGAAGTTTGATATATCTCACAATTACAAGACTTGATCTAATCTACACTATAGGAATTCAAATTCAATTTATGTAGGTTCCAAGAAGACCACATTTAAATGCTTTGAGATGCACTCTATAGTATGTGAGTGCTACTTTGGATTATGCATTGTTTTATGAAGCTCGTGCAGAATTGCAGGTTCATGGATACACCAATGCATATTGGGCTCGTAGTATTCCAAATAAAAGATATACTAGTGGCTTTCTATTCTCACTGGGGAGTGCAGTGGCTACATGGAGCAGTAAGGAGCAACCCATTATTGCTTTGTTGAGCATAGAGGCTAAGCATAGAGGTGCTTTAATGGCAGTATGGGAAGCATAATGAATAGAGATGCTCCTTGCAGATTTAGGTGTGGAAGTGCAAAATCCTAGCATCATCTATTGTGATAATCTTAGTAGCATATAGCTAGCATGAAATCTTGTTTTTCATGTTAGAGCAAAACACATTGATGTACATTATGACTTTATCGGAGAAAAGCTATTAGCAAGGATATTGATCTTGTTCATGTGAGGAAAGATGAGTAGGTTGCTGATATTTTCATTAAAGCACTTGGAGGAGAGAAGCTAAAGAAGTTTTGGAAGATGCTTGGTTCATAGGACATGATGTTGAGCTTGAGGGGGAGTGTTGAGATATTAAGCTCAGCATGTGTTGATCAAGGATGACACATATCACCTTTCAGTTCTCTTACATGTATAGTGGTTAGACCGATATATTTGAGGGATACTTCATTGAGATTTACTAGATTTTTCTATCGAGAATGATGGCACATTTGTTTCTTGCTAGCTCACTCATTTGTGGACATTAGGTTTTTCTTATGTACTTTTTCTATACATTGTACTAGTTGTATTGTTGTATTAGGTCATTCTTGTATATTCTTTGTATGTAATAGAAGAATAAGAAGAAGAAGAGGATCATTCTTCCTTGCCTCAATCTGTGTGTGCTCCTCTCTTTGTATGTGAGAGTGTGTGAGAGATCTCTTCCTTGTCTCCTTTCTCTTGAAATTCATTATCATTGCCTCCAATAAAAGTGTGTCCTCCTGAGGAAGTCATCCTAATATCACAAAATGTTGAGTTGTTAGGAGTCTATAAATATTTGGTGTTTTGTTTAGATTGTTGAAATTTGGATTCTATATATACAAAATCCCACTATGCTTGTTTTGAAGTTCAAAGGACTATAGTATCTTCTAGAAAATTATCAGGGGAGTTGGTAAAAGAGTCTTTTGATTTACTATTTGGACTATGAATTGAGGAACTCCATGGAGCTTCAAAAAAAAGTTGGGGAGACTTCGAGGAGAATTTAGGGGAATCTAATGGATAGCAATGAAGTTTAGGGTACATTGTTCTTCTATCCAATGGACTTCGAGTGAGTGCATCCGGATGCAATAAGGGATTTTTAGGAAAATTTTGTTAATTGCTTCTAAAGTGTTATCATTTGATTGAAAACTAGGGCCACCTTCTTTTCCTCCTCTTATGAAATTAAAAAATATTCTTCGGAGTGCTAGTTTGGAATCTTTTTTTTATGTTTCTTCATTTGTTTTAACTGGGATGTCATTTTTCTTTTCTTCATGCAACAAATATGCTAGGACAAAATACATCATGGGCATGCAACAACCTCTATTGGGCTCTCTCTATAATGTCCCAACTGGTTCTTTCTAGGTGCTAATTTTTTCTACTCAACCTTCTAGTAGTTTGCAACCCTATCTGTGGTCATCGATTGTGTTTCTCATATGTTTTCCTGCAAACTTGAGGAAATCATAGCTATCAATATGAAAAAATAGACAACTAGATATCGCCAAGATACCTACACCTAAAGTGATCGCATTGGATTTACTCCTAGTAGAGAGTTTCAAGAGGTTGGGCACTTTTTAAGGAAGTGGGCACTTTTGCCAAAATGGATAGATTACCTCCCTGCTCTTAGACTATAACTCAAAATTCTAGTGGAACAAATAATCATGGAATGCTTACCTTCTTGCCAAGTTTATCGGGCTTCCAACTCTCAATCATAGTGTGTGATTCTAGCATATAGAACTATTTCCTCTAGCCAACACCCGACCTAATCCTAAATATACTACCTAAAGTTGTTCATAAGATAGAACCTTCAATCATCAGACAATCCAATAGTGTTGCTTCGCACAACCATAATTTAAAAAAATATAGAATCAATTGCTACTAAGTAAGTGAATACCAATAATAAATAAAATTTGAGAAAGGATGACAACACTTAAACAATAATACAGTTTGACAAACCAAACTGGGTTGGATTATCAATCATAAAATTAGATTACAAGAGGCCATCGCTTCCATACATAATGGAGTATGATCATTCTAGTTGTATAGACCTTGAACTAAGCTGCTACCTTGCAATGGCACTATAGACCTATCTAATGTTTCTATGCTACTCATAAGACTCAGGAACTTCATGCGTCAATCAATCTCCACACTACAATCTCTATATTTCTTCGTACGATCTTTTGCTTTTTGTAGTGCAATTTTGGGTGGCAGCATCAATTCTCGTACTACAGGGATGTTTACAATAGTTTTTAGGTTACATGGGCATTCTCCCATAGAGTTAGCAAAAATACAATTAGGACTTTTTAACAAAATAAAATGTTATAGGTCCTTGAAAGCACCCTAATAGAATCTTGGTTACTATTGCATTGCTATAGAATAAGATCAACACACTCACACTTTTAAATTTTCAATGAGGGAGAAGACCCACGTGGTTCAATCATAGAAAAAATAGATCCATGATGATGGATGTCTTAGAGGAAGGGTATGGAAAATCTCTTCCCTGTTTAACATTACATGCTAACTAATCATTTAATTGGGCAAGAAAACAAACTATCACAATGCAAAATGAGATGAACACCTATGCAACCACTAGTCACAAGCACTAGGCACACATAATAATCAAAATAGTAAGTGCATCCATGCAAGTTAATAAAAGATCTCTCTTCAACCATCAAAATGACACACAAATTCTTGGAATCTCTATAATTGAGGGAGCTGGGCTTTTATGCCCTCCTCTAGTACCTTATTGGTTTACTTTTGGAACTAAAAAAAAAATATACATCTAGATTCTATCTAATTTTTAGTAATGGTTTAGAATAAAACATGATCATATATCCAAGTATTACATAAACTTGATTGGGTTTCCAAAATAAAAAAAACTCCAAATGCACTCTAGGTCTTCTACTCCATTACTTCGAATCTCTTGCAACACTTGTCCCTCCTATGCATTGTCCTACTTGACAATGCCAATGTGTTAATCAAAAATTTCTCAAATATGGGGTTGAGCACTTGTCTCGCTTATTATTGACTAAAAACATTGTAACAATTAATGAACTAGTTGGATTTTATGTTGGTGTTGGTGGATTTGTAGATCTGGACTCGTTCAATGATGAGGACATCCCATGATTATGTTATTCATAGTGATCTAATGCTTCTCATAGTCATTTGTGAGTTTTTTTTATTTAATGAACTATAAAACTCCCAAAAGATGTGCTTATAAGTGGATATGCCTTCTCAAAGATATTGTGCAATGTTATTTAGATAAGCTCATGGTAAAGGTATCTTCAAATGTTTCTTAATAATTTGTGGATAAAATCATAATACAAACATAGTATTATCAAAGACATGTAAGCAATTATGGCTAACTTAAAGTGAATAGTAAATTCCTTGCTAAGAGTGGAACCTTGCGAGCTTGATTTCTTTGACTTAGGTCCCATTAAAATCTCTGATACAAGTTTCTAAGATATCAATAAGTTTCAATTTCATCTTAATTGAGATGTCTGATAACCTCTCCAAAAAGACTCCTAGAAATTTAAAAACTCCTAGCATTCTTGGTTATCCTTACACCCTTCACACCTGACAAGATTAGATGATTCTGCCATATCTTTGCAATATTTTGCTATCTTTTCAATCTATAAAATTTTGAGAGCTCGCAGCATCTCGCCATTGGGTAGTACCTTGGATTGAGTGTAAATAGCATGGCCAAGCATCACGTACTTGATGAAAAGATGTGTACTTGGTAAGAAAGTTTGTTTTCGTCCTTGGATCCTTAAAGCTTCGATACCCTTAAAATCTTCATCTTTGAACACAAAGTCCGTGTGTGTGAACTTTACTTTCTAGATATTATCAATAGTGTTAAGCCATTATTGAATATGAAACCAATGTTGGGTAAAGTCAATGCATCACTAGCAAGGGCATGGATCATGGTAATCAAGTAGGATTTGAGCAACTTTCCTTTAATTGAATGCATAATTCATACAAAATGTATATACAAGTTTCTATTGTTCACTAAGAGATATTCTAAGGGGATTCCATAGGCATTTAATGATAAATTATCGCAAAAATGGTCTCAATTGCAAGCTTCTCTTCTTTTATATCTTGTTGATAATTTATATGTTTGATGGATCCACTTTATCGAACATGTCTTGACTACATTTGAAGGAGGAGCTTGGCACCAATTTTAACTCCATTCTTAATAGCAAGGTCATTAATCTTTAAGTTAAGAGATGATTTGTAAGTTAAGAGATAATATGTTATTGTATGATTTTGACAATTGAGTGTCCAATTCTATAACATGTCATGTATTATTAGTTATGTCTTGTTCTTCAAAACATCTCTTCTAGCTTGCTACATCCATAATAGTCTTTTTCAATAGATTAATGAGACCTTGAACTTGTTTTATATGGGACTACTTGGTTTTGACTGTGCTTTTAATAATATACTATGATATGGTTTCTTTCTCTACAAGTTCAGATTTTGAAAGATCAATTTGCTTTTCATACTTTGACACATCAATGATAGGTGTGGGTGGTGTTGGACCAATACAATGAACAATTTGTTTTCTCAAGATCTTGACAATTAATAATTCATCATTGTGAGCTCTTAAACTTTTGACTTCTTCCATATGACTATGGAGCCGATTCTTGAATACAATATCTTTCATGCTTCTTGGCATTCAATGCTTCTTTGATAGGTTTCTTTACCTCTTAAATGATTTGCTCCAATTACTTGATCTCGTCATTCTTTTGTGAGATTTCTAAGTCCAAAATTACATTGATTGTTTAATACAAATATTTTAACTTTCTGAATCATTAAAATTTACTTGTAGATGCATCAATTTCACGAAATTTCTTACATCTTCTTGATGCCAATGTATGATCAAACAAATGACATTTTTGGCATGTGTGTCTAGACATCCATGAAGGTGAGATTTTAACTTGATTAAAATCTTGAGACCATAAAGAAGTTTTGGGATGCAAAAAATCATGATTTGGAATAGCAATCACATGTATGGATGCAATCATACTAGTTATAAAAGGGTTACATGAAGAAAATTTGTTCTAGGCTAGACTCCTCATGGGCAGTCAAACAAGAGCGTCTTGTACAAGATTTTTAAAAGTACAAGCAACAATGAAATTTATTTTCACAACAGTCAAGAGTTCATTAGGATTATTAGATGGAGGTGTTGAGATGGAAAATGAAATAAGAGAAGCTAGATTATTCAAACTACCTTGAGGGGTTACTCTAATAGGTAAAGCTTCTCAAGACCTTCATGGGATATGGGTAATGTACATGTCAGTTTTTCATCAATTACAAGATCGGTTTGATCATGAACTTTTCATTCCTAACCAACAATGAGGATGATGCAAGATTCATAAGTGGCTATTATATGGGAACTAAACTTTGCTTGGATTTGAAAATATACATTCCATAGTTTCCTTGACCACCTCCTTTATTTAGAGATGGATGCAAATTGGTGGTTGAGATTACTTGTACACTCGAGTTCTTGAAAATGAGGTTCTTCTTCCATAGTTTTGATTAGAGTAAATGGATCTCACTTTCTTGCACACCTTTTCTATCACATTTTTTTATGTGTAGTGGAAATGATGCTATATAGTTCTTTGTGTCTAATGGTAGTTGGATCGAGGGGTACTTGTGGTACCCATGTTTTTAAAGCATGAAGAGTAGCAGTTATTGCATCCATGTATGTTTAATTTCCTCAATAAGCAGTCTTGATCATGTCCTTTTATGCCATTATATCCCTTCATTAGAATTTGTAGATCTTGGTAAGGTCTCCTCTTCTTGAGTTTGTCAAGGGAGCACTAGATTATGCCCTCTAATATTAGACTAGACATAAGATTATTAGAATACTTTTTTTATTACAAGATCATCCATATATGGGAATACAATAAAAGAACTTACAACTAGAACTTCAAATACCACAAATTGAGACTAATAGATATGAATAATTGGACTAGACAAGATGTAGGAGATCCCAAACCTAGGATTGTAGGTATGGAACATGATATCAAAGACACAAGATCTCCCATGATGGAGATGAGGGAAAGATACAAGATAGGGTCTTATACTACAAGATTACAAGATGAAAAGATAAGATAACAAGGAATTAGAATAGACAAGAACAAAAATAAAACTTAGAAGTACTTTGTTGGAGACCATGAATCCATGAGATCCCACCCCAAGACTAGCATTGATAAGATTAAGGAATGCTAAGTCCAACCCCTCCTTATATAGGCATTGAAGACGGGTGTTCTAGATTTTTCCATGATGACATCATGATGATGCAAGTTATGACATCATATCTCCCAAGGATGTGGCAAGGGATGGTTTTAATGGCTACCCAAGGTCCTCTAGAAAGCATGTGTTGATATGGGAGACAAGACATTATAAAAGCTAAAGCACATGACCATGATGCAAACTGGGATCAAGTACGAACATGCAATCAAGGAAGGCATCAAGCATATTGATCTTTCATAGTTTTGAGTCTCCATGACATCACATGCCCCTTAAGAAATGAGTTCCATGAGGATTAGTTTTTTATTTAAGATCTTGTAGGTCTTGATTCTTCATATCTCTTGGTCTCTATAGAGTATTTGATATGTGTTACTAGAACACAATGATGATGGACATCCATGATGGAACTGAAAAGTGTTCATTATTTATTGTAGGCATGGAATCTAAGATATGCTACTCGTGAGGGGATGTATCGGTCTTTTGATTCTTATAATGAATCCTTGGATATGGAATTATGATTGTGGCAGTCTTGAATTCAATTTGCTTCTTCTTGTTAGGACATTTGATTCCCATATGATTATGATCTCCATAAAAAGATCATAATGCATTTTCTTTTTTATAGTTTCTTTCAAAATAAATTCATTTGAACCTAATCTTATCCAAATGCATGGGCTCATCTTGAGATTCTTCCAGCATATGTTGTTGTGGGGCTGAATTATATGTAACCCCAATTTTTATGAAAATATTTTTCTCCCGTTTTCTCTCAAACAATTGTTGGAGTTAGACGTCTGCGGAAGCACGCGAATAGCACAAGGAAGAAGAAGAAGCTTGAAGCACAACACACAATACTGAATGTATTACTAGAGAATGTACAAATATAAGTAGCCCATTAGGGCAATAGGCGTATATACAAGCCGGGGAAAAAACCTCCTAAAGAGGGAAAAAAGTGCCCCGGTGCTCCTAGGGTGTTCACACACATCACTACCTAAATATATCAACAAATCCCCCCTGGGAGTGATGCGGTGAACAAGTAGCTAGCACTCATGTATAAGGAAGTGCCAAGCTATGTGGAAATCACTCCACAAAAGGAAGTAAACCCAAAGCTTTGCGGAAAGCTTCAAACTTCTCCCTAGGCAGAGCCTTTGTGAAAAGGTCTGCAATGTTCTCTTATGTGGGCACATATGCCAAGCTGATCTCCCCAGGAGAGAACCTCTCCCTGACATAATGATAGTGCACCTCAATGTGCTTAGTGCGAGCATGGAACACAGGGTTCCTCGCAACTGCCAATGCACTCTAACTGTCAGTGAAGATGGTGGTGGCAGAAGACTGACCAACACCCAAATCAGCCATAAGGCGTCTGAGTCACATACACTCAACAATAGCTGTGAAA
Source organism: Ceratopteris richardii (assembly GCA_020310875.1). Lineage (NCBI taxonomy): Eukaryota > Viridiplantae > Streptophyta > Polypodiopsida > Polypodiales > Pteridaceae > Ceratopteris > Ceratopteris richardii. The sequence continues at coordinate 18,726,787 of CM035431.1, read as the reverse complement.
GCTTCCCTATACTCAGCCTCACAATTGGAAGTGGCCACAGTAGGCTGCTTCTTGCTCAACCAAGATATACATGAGCTACCAAGCATGAAGAAAAAGCCACTAGTGGACACACGAGTGTCATAGCAACCAGCCGAGTCTGAGTTAGAAAAAGCATGCAAATCTGGTGGTAGTGATCCCCCTTGGGATAGAACAACCCAAGTAGCCGAGTACCACTCAAGTAGCGAAAGATGTGCTTAACGGCCTGCCAATGCTTGACACCTCGGCAATGCATAAACCTGCTCATCTGTGAGACAACAAACTGAATATCTGGCCTAGTAATGCATAATTAAATCAGGCATCCAATGGCCTGCTGATAGAGGATAGCATCAAATGCATCTCCCGCATCATGAAGACTCAATCATAAACCTGTCTCCATAGGAGTGGCAATAGGCTTACAGTCTTCAAGGCCAAAACGTTGCAATAATGTGTCAATATATTTCGTTTGACACAAAACCATTCCACCATCAACTTGCATAAATTGAATGCCCAAATAGTGATGCAAATGCCCCAAATCAGACATCTCAAATGAGGCATGCAAATCAGCCTTAAAATCAGCAATATGCTTCTCAATAAGACCAGTGAGCAACATGTCATCAACATAGACAACAATGATCAGAAGCACATCATTAGCACGCTTAACATATAAGGTGCTTCTAGTTGGACTGTTCTCAAAACCATGTGCAATCAGATAGGCATGTATCTTCTCATACCAAGCACATGGTGCTTGCTTTAAACCATATAATGCCTTCTTTAACCTGCGCACCTCGTTTTCATGCCCTTTCTACACAAAGCCACGGGGCTAAAAAACATACACTTCTTCATGCAAGTCACCATTCAGAAATGTTCTTTTAATGTCCAGCTGATGTACATTCCAACCATGATGAGCTGCAAGTGCACAAGTGCTCCGAATAGTAGTCATACGACATGTAGGTGCAAATGTCTCATCAAAATCAATGCCTCTTTCCTGTGCATAACCCTTTGCAACAAGCCTAGCCTTATACCTGTCAACTATACCAGCAGGTTTACGCTTCACCTTGTAAACCCACTTAGTGCCAATGGCCTTCTTGCCAGGAGGAAAGTCACATAAAAACCAAGTACCATTCTTCATTATAGCATCATATTCAGATTGCATAGCAACCATCCAATTTTCTGAATTTTGTGCTTCATCAAACGAAACAGGCTTAGTCTCATCACAAAGACTAGATGCAACCATAGCATAGCAATCTGATGCAAATGAGGCACTATGAGAGCTTGAACGAGTACAATATGAGAGAGGTGCATCTAATTTGTATATATGCCTATTGCCCTAACGGGTCACATGTCTTTGTACATTCTAGTGGTAATACATTCAGTATTGTGTGTTGTGCTCCAAGCTTCTTCTTCTTCTTTTTGTTCTTCCTTGTGTTGTTCGCGTGCTTCCGCAGACCTCAAACTCCAACAATTGGTATCAGAGCAGGTCATCACTTCATCTGAGGCATCATTTGTTGGGATGGATGGATGGATACTCCAAGAGACTGAGTAGGTACTGCTAAATCTGCTTTGTACCAGCCCTCTTTTGCTTTAGAGTTGATAACTAGACCTCCTTAGCTTTCCAATGAAACCATAAAATTTCCTATGTCCTTTGGAAATGATGTGTGCAATGATTGAATCAAAACAGATAACTTTGGAAGTCACAAACTCAAGAAAACCTTCTATTTATGGCTTGACACTTGCTAAGTATGACCAGCACAGTAGGAATCAGAAAAATTCCTTTTACGGGTATCTAATTAGCTTATTAAGCTACCTATTCCAAGTGGAATGATGTAAAATGATAAACTATGCTAAAAAAAATCCATTTAGCAAGTTAAGCTATACCCCCGACTTTTTAGGACTGTAGCAAAAAATGACCATAGTTCACCTCGATGCAGATTTCTCCAAAATGGCTGAATAGAATGTCTTCAAACTTTGAAAGCATGTAGATTACTTCAATCTGAATCCATCAAGCTTTGAATCACTGAATTTGGTGAAGAATTGATCGAGATATGCCCTTGACAAGTTGACAGACTTTTGAGTAGACTAACAGAGAACTCAGAGATGGACAATATGAATGTATGTATTAATGAACATTTGTATACAACTCCATTTGCATGAACATCAATGCCAAATGGTGTAGAGAGGTGTGGGCTTGAGTATAGACCTCAAACACACTCAAAAAACAGTAATGCTAGGCTCGGGAGTGCTCTCTCTTACCCGCGACTTTTCATATCCATTTTTATAAGAGATGACTAAAAATTTGAATTCAAATTCAAACTTCTGGCTCCCTATGATCAAGCTCCTAAATGCTTGGAGATATTCTTTCAATCACACAACTAATTTTCCACGAATCCTTTTGGTAGGTGATTACAAGAGATTCCAAGTCAATTTGACTTTTACAATGAGGTAAAGTGGTAATTAACCACTAGCATATGTTCCTATGCTTCTTCATGTATGTATAGACTTCAATGCATCCTTTGAGCCAAATGTGTAGGCTTGTAGTTTACACCAACAGCTCCCCCTCAAGCCAAACATTTTGGTTTAAGTCTTCATCTTCAATCTTCAGGTATATCCTGCAATCCAATCATGGATTTGAACCTTCAAAGTTTGGTTCCATCCAAAGCTTTAGTCAACAAATCTGCACATTGCATGTTGGTTGATACATAGGTAAGTTGAATGTCCTTGCTTATCAATTTCTCTCTCACATAATGGTAATGGACCTCTATGTGTTTGGTCCTAGCATGGTAAATAGGATTAGCTGCAAGGTGAAGAGAACTTCTATTATCTCCAAAGATAATTGGTGACCTAGTATACAATCCCAATTCTGTATACAAAAGCTTAATCCAAATTGCTTCTTGTGTGGCATTAGCTAGTCCTCTATACTTTGTCTCTATGGAAGACAAAGCAACAGTAGGTTGCTTCTTTGAAGACCATGAAATTGGTTTGTCACCTACAAAAGAGATATATGCAGAAGTGCTCCTCCTATCATCCTTGCATCCTGCCCAATCTACATCTGAATAAATTTTGATATCAATATCTGAAGTGTAAGGGAAATACAAACCATGATTCTATGTACCCTTGAGATACTTCAAGATTCTCTTGGCAGCCTCTAAGTGAGGTATCCTTGGCTTGTGCATAAATTGACTTAGCACACTAACTCCATATGCAATATCTATCCTTGTTAAGGTAGCATAGTTCAAGTTACCCACCATACTTTGATAACTTGTAATGTCCTTGACTTCATTACCTTCATGGGCACTTAGCTTTAGGTTTACCTCCATTGAAGTGCTTGCTACTTTGGCATCCTGCAAGTGAAACTTCTTCAACATGTCCTATATATATTTTTTCTGAGTGATGTATATCCCTGAATTAGTGTAGACTAATTCAAGTCCCAAAAAATATTTCAATAGACCAAGATCATTGATCTTGAACTCCTTCATCATTTGACTTTTGATATATCTAATTCCATTGACATCATATACCTGTAATGATGATTTCATCAACATAAACACAAAGGTATATTACCTCTGAATTACTTCTCTTAATGAACACAGAAGTATCTGCCTTGCTCATGACAAATCCTTGGTCTTGGAGGTATGTAGTTAACCTGTAATTCCATGCCCTAGGTGCCTGCTTCAATCCATAGAAAGCCTTTTTTAATTTGCAAACAGATGTTACCTTCTTGGGGTCCTCATAGCCAGGAGGTTGTGACATATATACCTCCTCTGAAATCCATCCATTCAAGAAAGCATTCTTGACATCCAATTGGTACATATTCCAAATTTTTGATGGAGCCACACTTACCAACACTCTGATGGTTGGCATCTTGGCCACAGGTTAGAATGTCTCCTCATAGTCAATGCCTTGGGTTTATGCAAAACCCTTGGCTACCAATTTGGCTTTGTACCTATTGATTGTGCCATCATAATTCCTTTTAAGCTTGTAGATCCATCTGGATCCTATTACCTTCATTGAGTCCTTCTTAGGTACAAACTCCCATGTGTCATTCTCTTTGAGAGCATCAATCTCCTCATCCATAGCTTCTTTCCATTCTGATTTGGTTATTGCTTCTTCATATGATCCTAGTTCTTCATTTGACAAATCTTTGGCAAGATAAACAGAATGTTTAGTAACAAGAGATGTATCATACCCATATCTGATAGGTTTCTTGCTTTCTCTTTGTGATCTTCTAAATGGTTGAGTTGAGGATTCAGGTATGTCTTCAAGCTTCTTCATCTTCATTTTGCCTTTGGACTTCCATGCTTTGAATTCTTCAAGATTGATAGTGTCTTCATCATCTGAACTTGAGGCTTCATTCTGAGTAGGTTCCTCCTTTGTAAGACTTGGAAATTCATCTTCCAAATCATGGGTAATTTGACCTTCCTGCATTCATTCTCATACCAAGAATCATTTTCATCAAAGACTACATCTCTGCTTACCATAAATCCCTTATTGCTAGGATTATAAAACCTGTAACCTCTTTTATTTAAATGATACCCAATAAAGATGCATTTTTCAGCCTTTGGGTCTAGCTTACCTCTTATCTGAGAAGGAATGTGTACATATGCTACACATCCAAATATTTTGCAATTGTCAAGTGAAGGTCTCTTACCATGCCATGCTTCATAGGGTGTCATGCGATCAAGAGACTTAGATGGTAACCTGTTTATGAGGTAAGTGGCAGTAGAAACACTCTCTTCCCATAGATAGTTAGGTAACTTTTTCTCATTAAGCATAGATCTAGCAGTCTCAACAATTAATCTATTTCTTCTCTCAGCTACCCCATTCTGTTCCGGAGAATACCTTGTGGTTATCTCTCTTTTGATGCCTCTGTCCTCCAAGAAGTATTCAAATTCATTGGAGAAGTACTCAACTCCTCCATCTGACCTTAGCCTCTTCAAATTCCTTCCTGTCTGATTTTCAACTAATGCAAGATATTTTTTAAAGCAATTAAATACCTCATCCTTGTGCTTCATGAAGTATAATACAATCCATCTACTATAATCATCAATGAAAGACACATAGTACCTTGATCCTGAGACTGAGGGGTCTTTGCTTGGTCCCCATACATCTGTGTGGACAAGCTCTAGGTAGTCTTCATGCATGTATCCTTTCTTTGAGAAGGGTAACCTGTGAGACTTCCCAAATTGACAAGCACCACACTTATAAATCATATGTTGCTTGGATACATTAGGTATCCCAAGCACACATTGATCCCTGCACATTTGTTTCAAGGTTCTTTCTCCTATGTGCCCTAACCTTTTGTGCCAACTCTTAAGCTCTGAAAGTGTTTGACCTTTATAACTGTACAGTGCAATATTCTTTGTATCTTCCAACTCAAAAGTGAAAAGTCTACCTGATTTTTCTCCTTTAGAAATCCTCTTGAACCCATGTCTTGGATCCTCCACATATGCTCCATATTGGTTGAATCTAACCTGCAAACCTTTCTCCACAATCTGACCAACACTCATCAAATTTTTGGTAATGGTTGGTACATAGAGTACCCTGCTCAACAAATTCTGATTTCCATCACAAGTCTTAACATTTCCAACTTTAACTACAGAATGCTTTGTGTCATCACCTATTTGGACTTGATGCGTACCTTTTGGTTCCTCAAGATCAGAGAGTAATGCTACATTGCCAGCCACATGATTTGAGCATCCTGAGTCAATGTAGAATAGGTGGTCATCATTTGTACCTGATTTTGAAGTCATCGTCATGATTAGAAGAGAGTCATCTTGCTCTTCTATATAGTTGTTGTAATCCTTCGTGGATTTGAATCCTCCTTGGTAGTTTCCATTGTAATTATTGTTGTAGTTTTTGTTGTAATTATTGTTGTATCCTTGGTGATGGTTGAATCTACCTCTTGACTGTGAGTAGCCACCTCTTTGGTAACCTCTTCCTCTCTGATTCTTGTAATTCCTAAAACACTCATCTGTAGTATGATTTGATAGAACACAAATGTTGCATGGTGAGGAGTTATAAGATCTCCCCCCTACCTAGCTTACCTCCTCTGCCCCTTCCTCTTGAAGATCTACCTCTCCCTGCATAGTTGGCTTGAGAGGTTGATCCTTCATCTTCCACCTTCTTGCTCTTGCCTTTATCTTTAGACTTCTTATCACTGTATAGGGCAGAAGAATTATTACCTTTGGATGTGTCTCTATTTTTGTTGAGCTTTGCTTCATGAGTAAACAATTGTCCCATGAGAGTTGTAAGCTCTGGAGTGTGCATGTCCATGTAGAGATCCATGGCAGTGGTGAAGCTTTCCCATTTGTCATCAGCCTTGATCCCATTGATCACTTGCCTTACAATTTGTTCTTCTTCAATCTCTTCTCCTATGCTTGCTAACTGATATGCTACATCTTTAATCTTGGTCACAAATTCTAAGACAGCTTGCTTAGGTTGCTTCCTTAGTGTTGTGAATTCAATCCACAACTGATTTTTCCTAACCCTTGTGTTGGAGGAAAAATATGATGACAAAGTTTCCCAAGTCTCTTGGGATGTCTTACAATTTCTAATATGTGGCAAAAGAAAATCAGATATAGAGTTGAGTAAGTAAGACCTTGCCAATGCATCCTTAGCACACCATGTGTTGAGCTTTTCATGTTCTTCCTTGTTTGGTAATCCTCTTGCTTTGAATGAGGGCAATTCCTCACCTCCTGAGATGTAACCATAGAGACCCCTTCCTTGTAAGTAGGTCTTCATCCTTACTGACCATGCTTGATAGTTGTTCCTGTCCAATTTGTCAATAAATGAAGGAAAACCATCTCCCATTTTACCTTAGTTTGCTCTGATACCACTGTTGGTATGGATGGATGGATACTCCAAGAGACTGAGTAGGTACTGCTAAACCTACTTTATAACAGCCCTCTTTTGCTTCAGAGTTGATAACTAGACCTCCTTAGCTGTCCAATGACACCATAAAATTTCCTATGTCCTTTGGAAATGATGTGTTCAATGATTGAATCAAAACACATAACTTTGGAAGTCACAAACTCAAGAAAACCTTCTATTTATGGCTTGACACCTGCTGCGTATTTTGCTCAGTATGACTAGCACAGTAGGAATTGGAAAAATTCCTTTTAGGTGTATCTAATTAGCTTTTTAAGCTACCTATTGCAAGTGGAATGATGTAAAATGATAAACTATGCTAAGAGAAATCAATTTAGCAAGTTAAGCTTTACCCCCGACTTTTTAGGGCTATAGCAGAAAATGACTAGAGTTCACCTCGACACAGATTTCTCCGAAATGGCTGAACAGAATGTCTTCAAACTTTGATGGCATGTAGATTACTTCACGCTGAATCCATAAAGCTTTGAATCACAGAATTTGGTGAAGAATTGACCGAGATATGCCCTTGACAAGTTGACAGACTTTTGAGTAGACTAACAAAGAACTCAGAGATGGACAATATGAATGTATGTATTAATGAACATTTGTATACAACTCCATTTGCATGAACATCAATGCCAAATGATGTAGAGAGGTGTGGGCTTGAGTATAGACCTCACACACACTCAAAAAACAGTAATGCTAGGCTCGGGAGTGCTCTCTTACCCGCGACTTTTCATATCCATTTTTATAAGAGATAACTAAAAATTTCAATTCAAATTCAAACTTTTGGCTCCCTATGATCACGCTCCTAAATGCTTGGAGATATTCTTTCAATCACACAACTAATTTTCCATAATTCCTTTTGGTAGGTGATTACAAGAGATTCCAAGTCAATTCGACTTTTACAATGAGGTAAAGTGGTAATTAACCACTAGCATATGTTCCTATGCTTCTTCATGTATGTATAGACTTCAATGCATCCTTTGAGCCAAATGTGTAGGCTTGTAGTTTACACCAACAACTCCCCCTCAAGCCAAACATTTTGTTTTAAGTCTTCATCTTCAATCTTCAGGTATATACTGCAATCCAATCATGGATTTGAACCTGCAAAGTTTGGTTCCATCCAAAGCTTTAGTCAACAAATCTGCACATTGCATGTTGGTTGATAGATAGGTAAGTTGAATGTCCTTGCTTATCAATTTCTTTCTCACATAATGGTAATGGACCTCTATGTGTTTGGTCCTAGCATGGTAAATAGGATTAGCTGCAAGGTGAAGAGAACTTGTATTATCTCCAACGATAATTGGTGACCTAGTATACAATCCCAATTCTGTATACAAAAGCTTAATCCAAATTGCTTCTTGTGTGGCATTAGCTAGTCCTCTATACTCTGCCTCTGTGGAAGACAAAGCAATAGTAGGTTGCTTCTTTGAAGACCATGAAATTGGTTTGTCACCTACAAAAGAGATATATCCAGAAGTGCTCCTCCTATCATCCTTGCATCCTGCCCAATCTGCATCTGAATAAATTGTGATATCAATATCTGAAGTGTAAGGGAAATACAAACCATGATTCTGTGTACCCTTGAGATACTTCAAGATTCTCTTGGCAGCCTCTAAGTGAGGTATCCTTGGCTTGTGCATAAATTGACTTAGCCTACTAACTCCATACGCAATATATATCCTTGTTAAGGTAGCATAGTTCAAGTTACCCACCATACTTTGATAACTTGTAATGTCCTTGACTTCATCACCTTCATGGGCACTTAGCTTTAGGTTTACCTCCATTAGAGTGCTTGCTACTTTAGCATCCTGGAAGTGAAACTTCTTCAACATGTCCTGTATATATTTTTTCTGAGTGATGTATATCACTGAATTAGTGTAGACTAATTCAAGTCCGAAAAAATATTTCAATAGACCAAGATCATTGATCTTGAACTCCTTCATCATTTGACTTTTGACATATCTGATACCTTTGACATCATTACCTGTACTGATGATGTCATCAACATAAACACAAAGGTATATTACCTCTGAATTACTTCTCTTAATGAACATAGAAGTATCTCCCTTGCTCATGACAAATCCTTGGTCTTGGAGCTATGTAGTTTACCTATAATTCCATGCCCTAGGTGCCTGCTTCAATCCATATAAAGCCTTTTTTAATTTGCAAACATATGTTACCTTCTTGGGGTCCTCATAGCCAGGAGGTTGTGACATATATACCTCCTCTGAAATCCATCCATTCAAGAAAGCATTCTTGACATCCAATTGGTACATATTCCAATTTTTTGATGCAGTCACACTTACCAACACTCTGATGGTTGGCATCTTGGCCACAAATAAGAATGTCTCCTCATAGTAAATGCGTTGGGTTTATGCAAAACCCTTGGCTACCAATTTGGCTTTGTACCTATTGATTGTGCCATCATAATTCCTTTTAAGCTTGTAGATCCATCTGGATCCTATTACCTTCATTGAGTCCTTCTTAGGTACAAACTCCCATGTGTCATTCTCTTTGAGAGCATCAATCTCCTCATCCATAGCTTCTTTCCATTCTGATTTGGTTATTGCTTATTCATATGATCCTGGTTCTTCATTTGACAAATCTTTGGCAAGATAAACAGAATGTTTAGTAACAAGAGATGTATCATACCCATATCTGATAGGTTTCTTGCTTTCTCTTTGTGATCTTCTAAATGGTTGAGTTGAGGATTCAGGTATGTCTTCAAGCTTCTTCATCTTCATTTTGCCTTTGTACTTCCATGCTTTGAATTATTCAAGATTGATAGTGTCTTCATCATCTGAACTTGAGGCTTCATTCTGAGTAGGTTCCTCCTTTGTAAGACTTGGAAATTCCTCTTCCAAATCATGGGTAATTTGACCTTCCTGCATTCATTCTCATACCAAGAATCATTTTCATCAAAGACTACATCTTTGCTTACCATAAATCCCTTATTGATAGGATTATAAAACCTGTAACCTTTTTTATTTAAATCATACCCAATAAAGATGCATTTTTCAGCCTTTGGGTCTAGCTTACCTCTTATCTGAGAAGGAATGTGTACATATGCTACACATCCAAATATTTTGCAATTGTCAAGTGAAGGTCTCTTACCATGCCATGCTTCATAGGGTGTCATGCCATCAAAAGACTTAGATGGTAACCTGTTTATGAGGTAAGTGGCAGTAGAAACACTCTCTTCCCATAGATAGTTAGGTAACTTTTTCTCATTAAGCATAGATCTAGCTGTCTCAACAATTAATCTATTTCTTCTCTCAGCTACCCCATTCTGTTTAGGAGAATACCTTCTAGTTATGTCTCTTTTGATGCCTTTGTCTTGCAAGAAGTCTTCAAATTCATTGGAGAAGTACTCACCTCCTCCATCTGACCTTAGCCTCTTCAAATTCCTTCCTGTCTGATTTTCAACTAATGCAAAATATTTTTTAAAGCAATTAAATACCTCATCCTTGTGCTTCATGAAGTATAATACAGTCCATCTACTATAATCATCAATGAAAGACACATAGTACCTTGATCCTGAGACTGAGGGGTCTTTGCTTGGTCCCCATACATCTGTGTGGACAAGCTCTAGGTAGTCTTCATGCATGTATCCCTTCTTTGAGAAGGGTAACCTGAGAAACTTCCCAAATTGACAAGCACCACACTTATAAATCATATGTTGTTTGTATACATTAGGTATCCCAAGCACACATTGATCCCTGCACATTTGTTTCAAGGGTCTTTCTCCTATGTGCCCTAACCTTTCGTGCCAAATCTCAAGCTCTGAAAGTGTTTGATCTTTATAACTGTATAGTGCAATATTCTTTGTATCTTCCAACTCAAAAGTGAAAAGTCTACCTGATTTTTCTCCATTAGCAATCCTCTTGAACCCATGTCTTGGATCCTCCACATATGCTCCATATTGGTTGAATCTAACCTGCAAACCTTTCTCCACAATCTGACCAACACTCATCAAATTTTTGGTAATGGTTGGTACATAGAGTACCCTGCTCAACAAATTCTGATTTCCATCACAAGTCTTAACATTTCCAACTTTAACTACAGAATGCTTTGTGTCATCACCTGTCTGGACTTGATGCTTACCTTTTGGTTCCTCAAGATCAGAGAGTAATGCTACATTGCCAGTCACATGATTCGAGCATCCTGAGTCAATGTAGAATAGGTGGTCATCATTTGTACCTGATTTTGAAGTCATGTTCATGATTAGAAGAAAGTCATCTTGCTCCTCTGTATAGGTGTTGTAATCCTTCCTAGATTTGAATCCTCCTTGGTAGTTGCCATTGTAATTATTGTTGTAGTTGTTGTTGTAATTATTGTTGTATCCTTGGTGATGGTTGAATCTACCTCTTGACTGTGAGTAGCCACCTCTTTGGTAACCTCTTCCTCTCTTATTCTTGTAATTCCTGAAACACTCATCTGTAGTATGATTTGATAGAACACAAATGTTGCATGGTGAGGAATTATAAGATCTCCCCCTACCTGGCTTACCTCCTCTGCCCATTCCTCTTGAAGATCTACCTCTCCCTGCATAGTTGGCTTGAGAGGTTGATCCTTCATCTTCCACCTTCTTGCTCTTGCCTTTATCTTTAGACTTCTTATCAGTGTATAGGGCAGAAGAATTATTACCTTTGGATGTCTCCATTTTTGTTGAGCTTTGCTTCAAGAGTAAACAATTGTCCCATGAGAGTTGTAAGATTTGGAGTGTGCATGTCCATGTAGATATCCATGGCAGTGGTGAAGCTTTCCCATTTGTCATCAGCCTTGATCCCATTGATCACTTGCCTTACAATTTTTTCTTCTTCAATCTCTTCTCCTATGCATGCTAAGTGATATGCTACATCTTTAATCTTGGTCACAAATTCTGAAACAGCTTGCTTAGGTTGCTTCCTTAGTGTTGTGAATTCAATCCACAACTGATTTTTCCTAGCCCTTGTGTTGGAGGAAAAATATGATGACAAGGTTTCCCAAGTCTCTTCGGATGTCTTCCAATTTCTAATATGTGGCAAAAGAAAATCAGATATAGAATTGAGTAAGTAAGACCTTGCCAATGCATCCTTAGCACACCATGTGTTGAGCTTTTCATGTTCTTCCTTGGTTGGTAATCCTCTTGCTTTGAATGAGGGCAATTCCTCATCTCCTGAGATGTAACCATAGAGACTCCTTCCTTGTAAGTAGGTCTTCATCCTTAGTGACCATGCTTGATAGTCGTTCCTGTCCAATTTGTCAATAAATAAAGGAAAATCATCTCCCATTGTACCTTAGTTTGCTTTGATACCACTGTTGGGATGGATGGATGGATACTCCAAGAGACTGAGTAGGTAATGCTAAACCTGCTTTGTACCAGCCCTCTTTTGCTTCAGAGTTGATAACTAGACCTCCTTAGCTTTCCAATGACACCATAAAATTTCATATGTCCTTTGGAAATGATGTGTGCAATGATTGAATCAAAACAGATAACTTTGGAAGTCACAAACTTAAGAAAACCTTCTATTTATGGCTTGACACCTGCTGAGTATTTTTCTCAGTATGACTAGCACAGTAGGAATTGGAAAAATTCTTTTTAGGGGTATCTAATTAGCTTAATAAGATACCTATTCGAAGTGGAATGATGTAAAATGATAAACTGTGCTAAGAGAAATCAATTTAGCAAGTTAAGTTATACCCCCGACTTTTTAGGACTGTAGCAGAAAATGACTAGAGTTCACCTCGACACATATTTCTCCAAAATGGCTGATAAGAATGTCTTCAAAATTTGATAGCATGTAGATTACCTCAAGATGAATCCATCAAGCTTTGAATCACTGAATTTGGTGAAGAATTGACCGAGATATGCCCTTGACAAGTTGACAGACTTTTGAGTAGACTAACAGAGAACTCAGAGATGGACAATATGAATGTATGTATTAATGAACATTTGTATACAACTCCATTTGCATGAACATCAATGCCAAATGGTGTAGCAAGGTGTGAGCTTGAGTATAGACCTCACACACACTCAAAAAACAGTAATGCTAGGCTCGGGAGTGCTCTCTCTTACCCGTGACTTTTCATATCCATTTTTATAAGAGATGACTAAAAATTTGCATTCAAATTCAAACTTTTGGCTCCCTATGATCAAGCTCCTAAATGCTTGGAGATATTCTTTAAATCACACAACTAATTTTCCACGAATCCTTTTGGAAGGTGATTACAAGAGATTCCAGTCAATTTGACTTTTACAATGAGGTAAAGTGGTAATTAACCACTAGCATATGTTCCTATGCTTCTTCATGTATGTATAGACTTCAATGCATCCTTTGAGCCAAATGTGTAGGCTTGTAGTTTACACCAACAGCTCCCACTCAAGCCAAACATTTTGGTTTAAGTCTTCATCTTCAATCTTCAGGTATATCCTGCAATCCAATCATGGATTTGAACTTGCAAAGTTTGGTTCCATCCAAAGCTTTAGTCAACAAATCTGCACATTGCATGTTGATTGATACATAGGTAAGTTGAATGTCCTTGCTTATCAATTTCTCTCTCACATAATGGTAATGGACCTCTATGTGTTTGGTCCTAGCATGGTAAATAGGATTAGCTGCAAGGTGAAGAGAACTTGTATTATCTCCAAAGATAATTGGTGACCTAGTATACAATCCCAATTCTGTATACAAAAGCTTAATCCAAATTGCTTCTTGTGTGGAATTAACTAGTCCTCTATACTTTGCCTCTGTGGAAGACAAAGCAACAGTAGGTTGCTTCTTTTAAGACCATGAAATTGGTTTATCACCTGCAAAAGAGATATATGCAGAAGTGCTCCTCCTATCATCCTTGCATCCTGCCTAATCTACATCCGAATAAATTCTGATATCAATAGCTGAAGTGTAAGGGAAATACAATCCATGATTTTGTGTACCGTTGAGATACTTCAAGATTCTCTTGGCAGCCTCTAAGTGAGGTATCCTTGGCTTGTGCATAAATTGACTTAGCATACTAACTCCATATGCAATATCTATCCTTATTAAGGTAGCATAGTTCAAGTTACCCACCATACTTTGATAAGTTGTAATGTCCTTGACTTCATCACCTTCATGGGCACTTAGCTTTAGGTTTACCTCCATTGGAGTGCTTGCTACTTTAGCATCCTGCAAGTGAAACTTCTTCAACATGTCCTGTATATATTTTTTCTGAGTGATGTATATCCTTGAATTAGTGTAGACTAATTCAAGTCCCAAAAAATATTTCAATAGACCAAGATCATTGATCTTGAACTCCTTCATCATTTGACTTTTGATATATCTGATTCCATTGACATCATTACCTGTCATCAACATAAACACAAAGGTATATTACCTTTGAATTACTTCTCTTAATGAACAGAGAAGTATCTGCCTTGCTCATGACAAATCCTTGGTCTTGGAGGTATGTAGTTAACCTGTAATTCCATGCCCTAGGTGCCTGCTTCAGTCCATATAAAGCCTTTTTTAATTTGCAAAGATATGTTACCTTCTTGGGGTCCTCATAGCTAGGAGGTTGTGACATATATACCTCCTCTGAAACCCATCCATTCAAGAAATCATTCTTGACATCCAATTGGTACATATTCCAATTTTTTGATGCAGCCACACTTATCAACACTCTGATTGTTGGCATCTTGGCCACAGGTGAGAATGTCTCCTCATAGTCAATGCCTTCGGTTTATGCAAAACCCTTGGCTACCAATCTGGCTTTGTACCTATTGATTGTGCCATCATAATTCCTTTTAAGCTTGTAGATCCATCTGGATCCTATTACCTTTATTGAGTCCTTCTTAGGTACTAACTCCCATGTGTCATTCTCTTTGAGAGCATCAATCTCCTCATCCATAGCTTCTTTCCATTCTGATTTGGTTATTGCTTCTTCATATGATCTTGGTTCTTCATTTGATAAATCTTTGGCAAGATAAATAGAATGTTCAGTAACAAGAGATGTATCATACCCATATCTGATAGGTTTCTTGCTTTCTCTTTGTGATCTTCTAAATGGTTGAGTTGAGGATTCAGGTATGTCTTCAAGCTTCTTCATCTTCATTTTGCCTTTGGACTTCCATGCTTTGAATTCTTCAAGATTGATAGTGTCTTCATCATCTGAACTTGAGGCTTCATTCTGAGCAGGTTCCTCCTTTGTAAGACTTGGAAATTCCTCTTCCAAATCATGGGTAATTTGACCTTCCTGCATTCATTCTCATACCAAGAATCATTTTCATCAAAGACTACATCTTTGTTTACCATAAATCCCTTATTGATAGGATTATAAAACCTGTAACCTTTTTTATTTAAATCATACCCAATAAAGATGCATTTTTCAGCCTTTGGCTCTAGCTTACCTCTTATCTGAGAAGGAATGTGTACATATGCTACACATCCAAATATTTTGCAATTGTCAAGTGAAGGTCTCTTACCATGCCATGCTTCATAGGGTGTCATGCCATCAAGAGACTTAGATGGTAACCTGTTTATGAGGTAAGTGGTAGTAGAAACACTCTCTGCCCATAGATAGTTAGGTAACTTTTTTTCACTAAGCATAGATCTAGCTGTCTCAACAATCAATGTATTTCTTCTCTCAGGTACCCCATTCTGTTCAGTAGAATACCTTGTCGTTATCTCTCTTTTGATGCCTCTGTCCTGCAAGAAGTCTTCAAATTCATTGGAGAAGTACTCACCTCCTCCATCTGACCTTAGCCTCTTCAAATTCCTTCCTGTCTGATTTTCAACTAATGCAAGATATTTTTTAAAGCAATTAAATACCTCATCCTTGTGCTTCATGAAGTATAATACAGTCCATCTACTATAATCATCAATGAAAGACACATAGTACCTTGATCCTGAGACTGAGGGGTCTTTGCTTGGTCCCCATACATCTGTGTGGACAAGCTCTAGGTAGTCTTCATGCATGTATACTTTCTTTGAGAAGGGTAACCTGTGAGACTTCCCAAATTGACAAGCACCACACTTATAAACCATATGTTGCTTGGATACATTAGGTATCCCAAGCACACATTGATCCCTGCACATTTGTTTCAAGGTTCTTTCTCCGATGTGCCCTAACCTTTTGTGCCAAATCTCAAGCTCTGAAAGTGTTTGATCTTTATAACTGTATAGTGCAATATTCTTTGTATCTTCCAACTCAAAAGTGAAAAGTCTACCTGATTTTTCTCCTTTAGCAATCCTCTTGAACCCATGTCTTGGATCCTCCACATATGCTCCATATTGGTTGAATCAACATGCAAACCTTTCTCCACAATCTGACCAACACTCATCAAATTTTTGGTAATGGTTGGTACATAGAGTACCCTGCTCAACAAATTCTGATTTCCATCACAAGTCTTAACATTTCCAACTTTAACTACAGAATGCTTTGTGTCATCACCTGTTTGTACTTGATGCTTGCCTTTTGGTTCCTCAAGATCAGAGAGTAATGCTACATTGCCAGCCACATGATTTGAGCATCCTGAGTCAATGTAGAATAGGTGGTCATCATTTGTATCTGATTTTGAAGTCATGTTCATGATTAGAAGAGAGTCATCTTGCTTCTCTGTATAGTTGTTGTAATCCTTACTGGATTTGAATCCTCCTTGGTAGTTGCCATTGTAATTATTGTTGTAGTTGTTGTTGTAATTATTGTTGTATCCTTGGCGATGGTTGAATCTACCTCTTGACTGTGAGTAGCCACCTCTTTGGTAACCTCTTCCTCTCTTCTTCTTGTAATTCCTGAAACACTCATCTGTAGTATGATTTGATAAATCACAAATGTTGCATGGTGAGGAGTTATAAGATCTCCCCCTACCTGGCTTACCTCCTCTGCCCCTTCCTCTTGAAGATCTACCTCTCCCTGCATAGTTGGCTTGAGAGGTTGATCCTTCATCTTCCACCTTCTTGCTCTTGCCTTTATCTTTAGACTTATTATCAGTGTATAGGGCAGAAGAATTATTACCTTTGGATGTGTCTCCATTTTTGTTGAGCTTTGCTTCATGAGTAAACAATTGTCCCATGAGACTTGTAAGATCTGGAGTGTGCATGTCCATGTAGAGATCCATGGCAGTGGTGAAGCTTTCCCATTTGTCATCAGTCTTGATCCCATTGATCACTTGCCTTACAATTTGTTCTTCTTCAATCTCTTCTCCTATGCATGCTAACTGATATGCTACATCTTTAATCTTGGTCACAAATTCTGGAATAGCTTGCTTAGGTTGCTTCCTTAGTGTTGTGAATTCAATCCACAACTGATTTTTCCTAACCCTTGTGTTGGAGGAAAAATATGATGACAAGGTTTCCCAAGTCTCTTGGGATGTCTTACAATTTCTAATATGTGGCAAAAGAAAATCAGATATAGAGTTGAGTAAGTAAGACCTTGCCAATGCATCCTTAGCACACCATGTGTTGAGCTTTTCATGTTCTTCATTGGTTGGTAATCCTCTTGCTTTGAATGAGGGCAATTCCTCATCTCCTGAGATGTAACCATAGAGACTCCTTCCTTGTAAGTAGGTCTTCATCCTTAGTGACCATGCTTGATAGTTGTTCCTATTCAATTCGTCAATAAATGAAGGAAAACCATCTCCCATTTTACCCTAGTTTGCTCTGATACCACTGTTGGGATGGATGGATGGATACTCCAAGAGACTGAGTAGGTACTGCTAAACCTGCTTTGTACCAACCCTCTTTTGCTTCAGAGTTGATAACTAGACCTCCTTAGCTTTCCAATGACACCATAAAATGTCCTATGTCCTTTGGAAATGATGTGTGGTGATTGAATCAAAACATATAACTTTGGAAGTCACAAACTCAAGAAAACCTTTTATTTATGGCTTGACATCTGCTGAGTATTTTGCTCAGTATGACTAACAATGTAGGAATTGGAAAAATTCCTTTTAGGGGTATCTAATTAGCGTAGTAAGCTACATATTCCAAGTGGAATGATGTAAAATGATAAACTATGCTAAGAGAAATCAATTTAGCAAGTTAAGCTATACCCCCGACTTTTTAGGACTGTAGTAGAAAATGACCAGAGTTCACGTCAACGTAGGTTTCTCCAAAATGGCTGAATCGAATGTCTTTAAACTTTGATAGCATGTAGATTACTTCAAGCTGAATCCATCAAGCTTTGAATCATTGAATTTGGTGAAGAGTTGACCGAGATATGCCCTTCACAAGTTGACAGACTTTTGAGTAGACTAACAGAGAACTCAGAGATGGACAATATGAATGTATGTATTAATTAACATTTGTATACAACTCCATTTGCATGAACATCAATGCCAAATGGTGTAGAGAGGTGTGGGCTTCAGTATAGACCTCACACACACTCAAAAAACAGTAATGCTAGGCTCGGGAGTACTCTCTCTTACCCGCGACTTTTCATATCCATTTTTATAAGAGATGACTAAAAATTTGAATTCAAATTCAAACTTTTGGCTCCCTATGATCAAGCTCCTAAATGCTTCGAGATATTCTTTCAATCACACAACTAAGTTTCCACGAATCCTTTTGGTAGATGATTATAAGAGATTCCAAGTCAATTTGACTTTTACAATGAGATAAAGTGGTAATTAACCAATAGCATATGTTCCTATGCTTCTTCATGTATGTATAGACTTCAATGCATCCTTTGAGCCAAATGTGTAGGCTTGTAGTTTACACCAACATCTTCAACACCTCTTTGATCATAATCTCCAAATCATACAAAATTTTGCGAGCACACTTAGGGTGATTAGGAGATCTGAGCTCGTTTTGGCCTTCGAATGCAATATAATAATGCTTATGCAGGCTATTTTGTCTTTTTGTGCCAAAGATATATACAAGTTTTGATTTGCTAGAATAAGCGTCTTGAAGTTTGCTACAAGTTTGCAGAACTCGACAGGGTAGTTATGTTCAACGTTTTGAGATACAATCAATTTTTTGCATCAAGGTATTTTAGTCAGTGGCCATGGATGAGAGCAGTGATGTATTCCGTATGTTGGCTGTTAAGGATAAGTTGGATGGTATGAATTACCCATTATGGGCTTATATGATGCGTCATGTATTGGTCACAAAAGGACTGTGGAATATTATGCAGTGTTTTAAAAAAATTCCTATTTCACATGCAAATACAAGTATTGAAGCTGATGTAGATGGCATCGAAGATGGTGATTTTCTGCAGATTCGTGTTCGTGTTGTGGTTTTTGCTTCACCTACTACAAAGCAAATTCATGGGGATGGCAGAGATGCTCATGCACATGCATTGATAGCCTTGTCTATCAAAAGTGCCATTATTCCTCACATTCGCTCTTGCAAAACAACTAACGATGCTTGGGATACACTTACTACTTGATACCAAGCAAGGAATGAGGCTCATGTTGCTTACCTCTAAAAACAGTTGGAGAGTGAGCACATGAATGAAGGTGATTCTATGGAGAGTTTTCTAACCAAGATCAAACACTTGAAGGATCAGTTGATTTCTACTGATGAAGTTATACCAGATAGCTCACATGAAAGGCAATCCAAATGCTTTGATATTTGGGAGTTAGTCTCTATTTTGTTGCAAGAAGATTAGCCTAGGCAAAATATGTCCATTATGTGTGTTGTAGATCAAGCTTTCCTAGCTAGTTAGAAGGGAAAAGGTAAATGGAGCTCATCTACTAGTAAGCAGAAATCTACAAATGCTACACATTCGAAGAAGGAAGAAAAAGATGAGAAGAAATGAGAAAAGCAAAAATTCTTTTGTAAGTACGGTAAAGGAAATGATCATGTCATAAAGAACTATCCAAAACTGGCTGCAAAAGAGGCAAAGAAAAAAGAGGTTGGAATGGTTGTTGCAGAGGCCTCTACACCGAAAACACAGTCTGCTAATCTTGTGCAGAATGAAGAATGCATGTTTACTACTATTTGCAGTTTTGACCCATCTTCTCATGAGTAGTGTATGTCTATAGTAGGCTCAGATGTTTGGTACTTTGATAGTGGGGCAACCAAACATATTACCTCGCAACGCAGTTTCTTCACTTTACTCGAGCCTGCCCCTATAAGGAATATTGTCACATGTGCCAACAACTCCTCTTATCCTATCATGGGAGTTGGTAAGATCATTCTGACTGCTATTGATGGTAGTTCTTTTAAATTGTCGGATGCTTTATTTGTGCCAGGGATCAAGAAGAATCTGTTATCAGTTTCAACTTTAGACAAGATTAGCTTGGTTGTGAAATTTGTTGATGATAGATGTAAAGTTCATGATCTATTAGCTTCTTGCATTTTATGTTGTGGGTTGTATAAGCTCATAGACTATGAGAAATCTGTGAATGGTTCAGCATGTGAAGTACATGATTCTCAGGCTATGGCAGATGCAAAGCTTTGGCATGCATGCTTTGGTCATCTGAATTTTGCTAGTTTGCTATGCCTGCAGAAATCTGAAATGGTGTCCTCTTTGCAAAAACTTGACGCACTCAGTAAAGATGTCTATCAAGGTTGTATTTTGGGCAAAATGTAGTGTTCCTCCTTTCCAAAAGATGGTTGAGTTTGAGCCACTTTGAATCTGTAGCTTTTTCACAGTGATGTTTATGGTCCTATGCAAACACCCTCTTTTAGAAACTATCTTTACTTTGTGACTTTCGTTGATGATTTTTCTAGGCATGCATGGGTATATCCATTGAAATCAAAGTCTAAAGTGTTTATGTGTTTTTGGTTTTGGCTGAAAATCTGTTAACATGCAAAATGGGCATATTCAATCAAAGTATTTACCTTATGTTGGTTAATGCGAGGGTCCTTGATATCATCATATATGCCACATCAAACTTGGTTGATAAAATAATCGTCATGCCATGTGGAATCATGAATGATTTTTGTAAAATTTGGTGCATATATAGAAGCAAAACTATTTCTCTGATGTAGTTTCCTTAGCTTTTTTTCTATAACATGAAAGAAAAATTCTCAAAAAGAAGATGTTAACTCTCTAACAAAAGTCTTTTATACAAAATATCCATATCCTTCTCAAGGATAGGTTCAAATCATGAATGAGTAGGTCCATATTATAGAGTACCTCATTCCATGGATTTCACTAACATGATCATGTTTGCACTTTTCTTCATATTAGAAGTCTTCGAGGAACTTGGAGGTCTCATTTACTATGATTTTCAACTCTTGAATTTGCCTAATTTGTAGAGCTTTCATAAAATCCTCGATATTTTGGTGTTGAATCCTTTATTGTTTTGCTCGTATCTCGTGAAACGGTTGTCGAATAACTTTTAGCGCACAAAAGATTTCTTCATGAATAATCTCTTTGGTTGGATTTTTGGTTTTTTCATCTTCCAAAATCTTGTCAAAGAATCAGATTGTGCCCTTTGAAACTAGACCACATAGAAGATTATTTGAATAAGTTTTCATATTATAAGATAATTCATTTCATATGGAGCAGATACAATTCAAGAATATGTAGCCACCACTGCAAGCCCACAACTCAAGACTAGTAGGTATGAAAAATTGAATTAGACAAGATGCGGGAGATCCCATAACCTTGCAACCTAGATATCAAAGATGATATCATAATTCTATGGAGTGCATGTTTTCTAATCCAAGACAAATGTTGGCTCCCATTCCCATTGCAAAAATCTTACCAAATAGGTCACAAAACTTAGAAGTTCCAAGTGAAGCAGTCTTTGAACCACTTAAACATGATATCATAATTCTATGGAGTGCATGTTTTTCAATCCAAGACAAATGTTGGCTCCCATTCCCATTGCAAAAATCTTACCAAATAGGTCAAGGACTAGGAAGACTTAGAGAAAGACTATGATCAACAAGAACAAAAAGTTGGTGTTCTAGTATCACCACATGTGAGATATTGATTGATTTCCTATCACTTTCATCACAACCTTAAATAGACACTTTCCCATGCAAGTCTAGAACCATCTATGTGGACCACACACCCCTCATACAACCTCTCTAAGGGGATGGACATAACCTTATGGTTTCTTGCTAGGGGCTTGGCTCCCCCAAGCACTAGATCTTGGACTTTATGACCCTTGTCCACATAGGAGAAACAATAGTAGGCTATTTGGATCCTAAATAATATAACACTCTCTCCCCCTTCTAAAGATTATTGTCCTCAAGGGACAAACAGAGAAAACAAGTACCCCTAAATTTTTCATACCTACTAGTCTTGAGTTGTGGGCTTGCAGTGGTGGCTACATATTCTTGAATTGTATCTGCTCCATATGAAATGAATTATCTTATAATATGAAAACTTATTCAAATAATCTTCTATGTGGTCTAGTTTCAAAGGGCACAATCTGATTCTTTGACAAGATTTTGGAAGATGAAAAAACAAAAAATCCAACCAAAGAGATTATTCATGAAGAAATCTTTTGTGCGCTAAAAGTTATTCAACAACCGTTTCACGAGATACGAGCAAAACAATAAAGGATTCAACACCAAAATATCGAGGATTTTATGAAAGCTCTACAAATTAGGCAAATTCAAGAGTTGAAAATCATAGTAAATGAGACCTCCAAGTTCCTCGAAGACTTCTAATATGAAGAAAAGTGCAAACATGATCATGTTAGTGAAATCCATGGAATGAGGTACTCTATTATATGGACCTACTCATTCATGATTTGAACCTATCCTTGAGAAGGATATGGATATTTTGTATAAAAGACTTTTGTTAGAGAGTTCACATCTTCTTTTTGAGAATTTTTTTTTCATGTTATAGAAAAAAAAGCTAAGGAAACTACATCAGAGAAATAGTTTTGCTTCTATATATGCACCAAATTTTACAAAAATCATTCATGATTCCACATGGCATGACGATTATTTTATCAACCAAGTTTGATGTGGCATATATGATGATATCAAGGACCCTCACATTAACCAACATAAGGTAAATACTTCGATTGAATATGCCCATTTTGCATGCTAACAGATTTTCAGCCAAAACCAAAAACACATAAACACTTTAGACTTTGCTTTCAATGGATATACCCATGCATGCCTAGAAAAATCATCAATGAAAGTCACAAAGTAAAGATAGTTCCTAAAAGAGGGTGTTTGCATAGGGCCATAAACATCACTGTGAAAAAGCTGCAGATTCAGAGTAGCTCAAACTCAACCATCTTTTGGAAAGGAGGAACACTACATTTTGCCCAAAATACAACCTTGACAGACATGTTTACCGAGTGCATCAAGTTTTTGCAAAGAGGACACCATTTCAGATTTCTGCAGGCATAGCAAACTAGCAAAATTCAGATGACCAAAGCATGCATGCCAAAGCTTTGCATCTGCCATAGCTTGAGAATCATGTACGGCACATGCTGAACCATTCACAGATTTTTCATAGTCTATGAGCTTATACAACCCACAACATAAAATGCAAGAAGCTAATAGATCATGAACTTTACATATGTCATCAACAAATTTCACAACCAAGCTAATCTTGTCTAAAGTTGAAACTGATAACAGATTCTTCTTGATCCCTGGCACAAATAAAGCATCTGACAATGTAAAAGAACTACCATCAATAGCAGTCAGAATGATCTTACCAACTCCCATGATAGGATAAGAGGAGTTGTTGGCACATGTGACAATATTCCTTGTAGGGGCAGGCTCGAGTGAAGTGAAGAAACTGCGTTGCGAGGTAATATGTTTGGTTGCCCCACTATCAAAGTACCAAACATCTAAGCCTACTATAGACATACACTACTCATGGGAAGATGGGTCAAAACTGCAAATAGTAGTAAACATGCATTCTTCATTCTGCACAAGATTAGCAGACTCTCGTTTCGGTGTAGAGGCCTCTGCAACAACCATTCCAACCTCTTTTTTCTTTGCCTCTTTTGCAGCCAGCTTTGGATAGTTCTTTATGACATGATCGTTTCCTTTACCATACTTACAAAAGAATTTTTGCTTTTCTGATTTCTTCTCATCTTTATCTTCCTTCTTCGAATGTGTAGCATTTGGAGATTTTTGCTTACTAGTAGATGAGCTCCATTTACCTTTTCCCTTCTGACTAGCTAGGAAAGCTTGATCTACAACACACATAATGGACATATTTTGCCTAGGCTAATCTTCCTGCAACAAAATAGAGACTAACTCCCAAATATCAAGGCATTTGGATTGCCTTTCATCATCAAACAAAGAGTAGAAGCAAAACTCTGATATGAATCTGGAAGACCATTCATAATAGTCTATACAAGTGAGCTATTTGGTATAGCTTCAACAGTAGAAATCAACTGCTCCTTCAAGTGTTTGATCTTGGTTAGAAAACTCTCCATAGAATCACCTTCATTCATGTGCTCACTCTCCAACTGTTTTTAGAGGTAAGCAACATGAGCCTCATTCCTTGCTTGGTATAAAGTGGTAAGTGTATCCCAAGCATCGTTAGTTGTTTTGCAAGAGCAAATGTGAGGAATAATGGCACTTTTGATAGACAAGGCTATCAATGCATGTGCATGAGCATCTTTGCCATCCCAATGAATTTGCTCTGCACTAGGTGAAGCAAAAACCACAACACGAACATGAATTTGCAGAATATCACCATCTTTGATGCCATCTACATCAGCTTCAATACTTGTATTTGCATGTGAAATAGGATTTTTTTCAACACCCTGCATAATATTCCATAGTCCTTTTGCGACCAATACATGACGCATCATATAAGCCCATAATGGGTAATTCATACCATCCAACTTATCCTCAACAACCAACATACGGAATACATCACTTCTTTCATCCATGGCCATTGACTAAAATACCCTGATGCAAAAAATTGATTGTATCTCAAAACGTTGAACATAACTACCCTGTCGAGTTCTGCAAACTTGTAGTAAACTTCGAGACGCTTATTCTAGCAAATCAAAACTTGTATATATCTTTGGCACAAAAAGACAAAATAGCCTGCATAAGCATTATGATAGTGCATTCGAAGGCCAAAACGAGCTCAGATCTCCTAATCACCCTGAGTGTGCTCGCCAAATTTTGTATGATTTGGAGACTATGATCGGAGAGGTGTTGACGATGCCTTAGATGAAGTGATGACCTGCTCTGATACCAATTGTTGGAGTTTGAGGTCTGCGGAAGCACGCGAACAACACAAGGAAGAAGAAGAAGAAGAAGAAGCTTGGAGCACAACACACAATACTGAATGTATTACCACTAGAATGTACAAAGACATGTGACCCGTTAGGGCAATAGGCATATATACAAAACGGTCCTTTCTTCTTTCTTTTCCACCTACTCTTGCTTGAAAAGTTGGCTTGGGAAGTCTCTTCTTCATCCTCTTCCTTCTTCTTTCCTTTCAGCTTCTTGTCTCTCTTATTTGTGTATAGAGCACTGGTTGAATTACCTTGATAGGAGTTACCTTCCTTTATGCTATTGTTGGCCTCTTGATTGAAGAGTCGTCCAAGAAGGATGTTGAAGTATAGAGTTTGTACATCTATGATGAGGTCATACATTGTGGTGAAAGATTGCCATTGCTTGTCACTTCTATTCTCAATCAAAATCTATCTCATGATGGTCTCTTCTTCAATCATCTCTCTAATAGATGCCAATTGAATTGCAACCTCCTTGACCTTTGTAACAAACTCTGTGATGGTTTGTTTTGGAATCTTATTCATCTGATTGAACTCATTCCAGAGATGATTCTTTCTTGCTTTGGTACTAGCAGAAAGAATGTCTCTAGGGCATCCCAAGTCTCTTTAAATGTCTTACATCCTTTAATATGTGGTAATGGAAAATCAAATATAGATTTAAGTATGTATGACCTTGCATGAGCATCCCGTGCACACCAAAGTGTGAGCTTATCTGTTTTCTCTTGAGTAGGCCCTTCTTTGGATCTTGTAATAGGCATTGCTCCATCACCTGATGCAATCCCACGTAGATTTCTTCCTTGCAAATATACCTTCATTCTGATTTGCTAAGCAGCATAGTTGTGTCTATCAAGCTTCTCAATCACTGATGGAAATCCATCTCCCATCTTGAAGTTGCTCTGATACCATTGAAAGAGATTGGAGAGGTTTGGAGAAGCTTGAAAAGTTGGGTTGTCAGATGATGAAGATGGTCCAATGAACCAGCATAGGACCTGCCCTATTTCTTTGGATATGTAAAATAGAACTTTATGGAGGTGTGATTAGTGCAATAAAACCCAATGGGTACTTTGGAATATCAATAAGAATGATTTGATGCAAAATAGATAACTTGCACTTTGACTAGCTCACAAAAACCTTCTATATTTGGATGAAAGCTTCAACTTCAAATACTTAGAGTAGCCAACACGGTTACAATTGGAAAAATTCCTTTTACCAGAATTTCGTACATAGTGTTGTGTAGCTAAAATTCATAAAATCCCCAATTTATATCAACCAATGAAGGAGAAATAATCTTAACACTGATTGGATGTCAACCTGATTTTTAAGGACTGTACAAAAAATAACCTCGAAACCTTCAACTAGATATTTCTCTAAATTTACAAAACCAAATGAGTTGAAAATTTCTATACAAGAACTATAAACTAATATCTTGCTAATGAGTGACATCGACTCTTGAGTATGTGTGGTTCATATGCCTTTTGGCTTATTTGGGTGTTGGTTAGTCTTCTACCACCACCATCTTCATTGATAGTCAGAGTGCATTCACAGTTGTGAGAAACCCTGTGTTCCATGCTCGCACAAAGCACATTGAGGTGCACTATCATTATGTTAAGGAGAGGTTCTTTGCTCGAGAGATCGATTTGGCGTATGTGCCCACACATGATAATGTTGTAGACCTTTTCACAAAGGCTTTTTGTGGGGAGAAGTTTGATGCTTTTTGCAAAGCATTGGGCTTACTTCCTTTTAAGGATTGATCTCTTTCCACATACCTTGCCATTTCCTCATACATGAGTGCCAAATCCTTGTTCACCACATCAATCCCAGGGGTATTTGTTGATATATTTCGATATCGATGTGTGTGAACACACTTAGGATTGTTGGGGCACTTTTTTCCCTCTTTAGGGGGTTTATTCCCTAGCTTGTATATATGCATAAACCCTAACAGGTCACCTATCTCTAATTTAACTCTCTTCTTTTTATGTCTCCTTTGACATCTCGATAGTTTCTTCTCCTTTTGTGTTCAGCAACAAGTATTTTTCTTTGTTTCTTGTTTGTGCATGATTTACCCCCTCATAACCAATATTCAATTTATTGTTGCTTGCATCTATATAAGCACATATACTTCCCCTCATAATCAATAAAACAATAAATAATAAATAATCTCTCATATACTCCCCTTCATAATCAATAAAACATAATAATAAATAAACAATAAGACCCTGCCCCCATAATTAATAAATCCCATAAGCTAAGGCAAGTGATCATTGTCCCACAATCAATAAATCCCTTAAGCTAAGGCAAGTGCTCATTGTCCGATTGTGCCACATGTCTATTACTTAGAGGCCTTTTACACCTTTACACTTAGTGCCACAAGTTTTTTCCACTTCCATCGAGATGATAACATATAGGATGTGGGCAAAGTGATGTCCATTCCAAAAGTTTCAACTCAACTTTGTTGTATCTAACTTTCTAAGTATGCAAATAATTGAAGCCATTTGCAGTACTCATATCATGAATTATAAGAGCATAACAAGAATATTTGTTGGATGCAGAGATCGGAGCTTGACTAGGTCAACCTCAAATGCATTTGAGGTGGAATGTATTACATGCATGTTTTGTTTATGATAAACAATCGAAACTCTCTTTCTTAGTGTTTGATAATGATATTTTGCCCTCCTTAGTACCAAAACATATATTAGTTTTTATTTTAAAAGACAAATTCTACATATTCTAATCAACTTCCAACAATCATTCTGTTCATTAACTACATCTATGTTGTATGTGTGAATAAGGATTATGTTTGTTACACGCACATAACTCTTAGGGTGTGTTTCAAACAAGGCGTCTTTAACACCATTTTGACCACTTGCAAGCCTTTGGGAGAAGATGACCACATCTTCACTCAAGCTTGGAGACATCTTAGGTGAGCTCAGCCGCATCAAACAAACAACACTAAATATGTCACCACGAGCTTGCATGAAGAGAATGACTAAAGATTATTTGAGAATCACCAACATCTCGGGTGGTTTGAAGCCAGTTGAAGTGTTGCCTCACCTTAATTCAGAAGAGAAATCAAGCATATGGACACTAGAATGATTTCTCTCTGCTCCGTTTTGCCAGACGTAGCAAACCCTTTACTCACAGGTGCACTTGGAGAAGAACAAGAATGCATTTTGTAGAAGAATTACATCTAAAGTACAACCTCAATGAAAATAGCTTTACACCATATCAACAACCTGAAATGAAGACAAGCTTGAGGTGACCAACAACTCAAATGAACATGCCATAAGCTAGCTTATGAATAGCTTGTGAATGGTGCACAAATATGAGATCCAAGCCATGTGTCCAAAGTGGTACAATGAGCTCGTGGGCACCACCTCCAAGTGGACACCATTTCAATGTAGGTTTAATAACTTCGAGATAAGACCAATGTGGAGAATCAGGGAGATCTTGCCCCCCCTCGTTGAGAAAAGGGATATGGAACAACTATAGAAGGAAGATTTAAGTAATATAGTATTCGTTTGGGGGTTAACTTTGTATGTATTTTCTTGCATTAATAATACGATGAGCTGATGGCCTCCTCGGAGCCTTGCGATTCGCACTTCGTAGTCGGGAGGATCCTCCCGTTAAGTAGAAGAATTATGATCGACGGATGGGAAATGTGTCTCAAAGGGGGGCTCGTGCTACTCGCAGGAGAGGAGTGGACCCGTCTAAGGAGCGCTTCTGCGTAGAAAATGTTGTCACGGTAGCTAATCGAGGCGTGTCGGAGGGCCGTCATTTTTGACGGAGATGATACTGCCTGGCCAGTAACATTTCAGAGAACCCTACCTCCTCGCTGTACGCACTCTCAAATCAGACGAGCCCTCCATAAAAGGCCTCGATTCCCATTTTTCCATCCTAGTGGCCACCGAGCGCACGCACACAAACACAATCTCACCCACCCGTTTCCTCTTCGCATCGTGTGTGTGCATGCGTCCCATTGATTGTAAGTCTGCGCTCTCTGGCTGTGTGGCTCTTGCCGCAGTCGATCGCACTCCAGAACAAACGAAGCAGAGGGAGTTTCTTCGGCTAAGTCACATATCTCCACCAACGGCTTTAATTCATGAGAAGTTGAGGGGGCTTTCTTGGTGGTAAGGTCGCTCTTATCCGCACTTTGGATCGACCTATCGTTGGGTAGCTGCTGCTCATCTGAGTGACTCGCCAGTCAGAAAACCCCCAGCCATGGGGCAGGACGAGAAAACCATCAGTTTGGAAGCGCTGAATTCTGAGACTGTTGATCTGGTAAGCGCAGTCATCTGTTCTTTAAGGTGTAAGCTCACATCGTACGTTCAGATTCTCCACGCATGTATCTTCGGGTGCCTTGGATGTGCTTATTATCGTTTGAAATCTCTGTTTGTGCAGGAAAGGATACCGATCGAGGAAGTCTTTGAACAACTAAGATGTACAAAGGAAGGTCTCAGTTCTGACGAGGGGGAGAGCAGGCTCAAGATTTTCGGGTTCAACAAATTAGAAGAAAAAAGCGTAGGGTCTTCTTTCCTTTCTATCCCTGCAGATCTTTTATTATTTCGTGTAATGCTCTTGGCGGCGCTTCTATCCGTGGTGCAATCCTAGAGCAGCAGTGTTTCCACGCAGTGAAGGTTTTCACGGATACTCTTACCTCTTCCCCTAGATTTCACAGGCGTTGAACTTGATGACCTTAATGCCTAGTTTAGAGATCAAGTTCTCTTGGGTCTAGTGTCAAAAACGGGATACCAAGTCCACCACCCATATTACTCTTCAGGCTTGCCGATGTCAAGATAACTTGCAGAAACGTCCGATCTATTTTGCTTTACTTTGTCATGATTTTGATTGACTGTTCCCGAGTGTCTTGGCTCCCGTTGAATTTACTTATAGTCTCTCGGTCAAGGGCCAAAATGAACATGGCAGAACTGTGATTCCAAATGCCTTGTAATAGTATGATTTCTCAAATTAATTCGCACATTCCCTAGTTGGCCGGACTCTTGATTTTACTTTGCCCGAGCACATGGTTTCTCATACTGAACATTCAAAACATTTAAGAAAATTGAGCTCCCTGATCCGCTTTGTCGAAACGCTCCAGTCGATACTTTACCTGGGCAGATAATTTCTCATGCCGAGAACCAAAAGTGCTGAATGAATTTGGGCTTCCTGATCAGCTTTTTGGCATTACCCATTGTATGACGGTATCGTGTTCTAGAGGTGTACAAGAGGTGTACAGTTTACAATAGTTGACTGTTGAGGTGCCTTTGTAGAAAGCGTTTTCAAAGGATTTAGTATTTTATGTTAATTAAATGTATTGTTTTGTATGACAAACATGTCCGCTATCCGTCTAGTGTATCTTCGTAAACCTTAGCTTTTATATGAAGAGTGATGTCGTCTTGTATCGTCACAAAATTTGAAGTTAACTGGCCGTATTTATGTGTATCAATGGTTCTACAGACCACAAGTGCGTTAGTGTCCTGTGTTATGTACAGGCTGGCATCCTTTCTTCTATAGGACACTGCA
The DNA here is from genome assembly GCA_020310875.1 of Ceratopteris richardii. Classification (NCBI taxonomy): domain Eukaryota; kingdom Viridiplantae; phylum Streptophyta; class Polypodiopsida; order Polypodiales; family Pteridaceae; genus Ceratopteris; species Ceratopteris richardii. The sequence continues at coordinate 18,696,291 of CM035431.1, read as the reverse complement.
ACTTCGGTTGACGGACTTTTTCGTTTCTTCTGTTTGTCAGAACGTTGTGATTCTCGTTGATGGGTTTTTATCCGCTATGCTGTCATGTGTAAGACCTCTGTATTGTTTTGTACGAAGTGCTTCGTATGTTGTATTCTGTGTGACGATTGCATTGTTTGAAAGCAAGCATCTTCTAAGTGTGTCCAACCAACCACCTTGCAGAATGTTCATTTCTGTGTGTGATTTGTTGCCTCAGCCCGCAAATACATGTATGATCTTGATGTGATTCTGGCATTTTGTGAAGTCGTAACACCTGTACATTCTCATCTTACAGGAGAGCAAGATTCTTAAATTTCTTGGATTCATGTGGAATCCTTTGTCATGGGTCATGGAAGCTGCAGCTATCATGGCCATTGTTTTGGCTAATGGCAAAGTTAAAGGAAAGGTATTTTCATAGTAAATGCTTACTTTATGATCAATCTAGTGTAAAAGTGTGGTTCAGTTTTACAGCTTCTTTTTTTGTTTCTGTGCAGAGTGAACCGCCTGACTGGCAGGATTTCGTTGGTATTGTTGTTTTACTCGTTATCAACTCGACTATCTCCTTCATTGAGGAGAACAATGCGGGAAATGCAGCTGCTGCCCTTATGGCAAGACTAGCTCCTAAAACAAAGGTATAATATGATTCTCTTGCGTTCTGTTGACAATGACAGCTTTGTCTTATTGTTTTCTTCTTTATGGATGCCAACTGTGGAGCTTAACTGTTTGTGTTGTTTCTTGATAATAAATGGAGAGAACTTTAAGTATATGCAGATCTCATTGTGTACAGTTTGTGCTTTCAGGTGCTTCGAGATGGACAGTGGAGTGAAAAAGATGCTGCCATCCTTGTTCCAGGTGATATTATCAGTGTAAAATTGGGTGACATCATCCCTGCAGATGCTCGGCTCTTAGATGGAGATCCTTTGAAGATAGATCAGGCATAACTCTGAAGCAGATCACTGTGGAATAGAGAACTGGAGTGAATATTTATTTACTATGTATTCATTATATTGCATTTTTCTTTCATGCAGTCCGCCCTAACTGGTGAGTCACTGCCTGTTACAAAGAAACCTGGGGATGAGGTATTCTCTGGTTCAACCTGCAAACAGGGAGAGATTGAGGCAGTGGTGATTGCAACGGGTGTTCATACTTTCTTCGGTAAAGCTGCTCACTTAGTGGACTCCACTCATCAAGTTGGTCACTTCCAAAAGGTATTTCCCACGTTTGATTTTCTTGTTTGTTTCTTAGTGTGGATGCATGTGTGTTCATGATTCGATTGTACATGTTTCTTTTTGCTTATTATGAAAAGATGCATCAAAGGTATATCATCTATCTCTTTCGATGTTGGTAGGTCATCAAAGGATAATCAGTGTGGATAATGTAACTTACATCCGCTATTTTGTACTGCAAAGCAGAAATGAAGTAGTACATGGCAGTGTTCTTATGGCTAGGAAAACGTTGGCTGCCAAACTTTGTAATATTTAAGTGCTAGCCTCTAGGTCTTGAATAATCTGGTGGATGAATCTGCTGCTCATCTCCAAGGGGCATTCCACAATATTACAACAACGTTTTCATTTTCTTTGTTATTAATATTGGGCAAGGAATCGATAGTGTATCTGTGTTGTTTCTTTGGTTCGTCCCACGTACACACGTGTGCACAAGTAGTCCCCTAAAATTGTATGTATGTATTCATGCATACATTGACTGAAAAATGTATGTTCATATGTGTAACCAAGAACACAGAATGCAGTATGACTGACCCTATTCAGGAGGAATTTTTAGTCAATTGTGCACTGCATTGAAAGGTTGCAGCGTCAATTGAAAGTATGATTTCAGATCGTGTATACCTGCAGTAATTGTGATAGTCGTGACACCTAATTACTTTGAAAAGTTATCTTTTGAATTTGGTCCTTCTTATCCTTTTCCATTTCTTTTTTGATATTTTTTATGCCTTTGTGCTTGTTGAAATACACAAGTGGATTTTTTCTGCATATTTAATTTTATCAGAACTGTGAAATAATTTTTCTTTTGTCATGCATTATGTCAAATCTCTATCTAACAAATGCATATTTTACAGGTCTTGACTGCCATTGGGAACTTCTGCATTTGTTCTATTGCTATCGGCATTATTGTGGAGATTATTGTCATGTATCTAATCCAGCACAGAGCTTACAGGGATGGGATTAACAACCTTTTGGTCTTGCTTATTGGTGGAATTCCAATTGCAATGCCCACTGTCCTTTCTGTGACAATGGCCATTGGATCCCATCGCCTTTCGCAACAAGGAGCTATCACAAAACGTATGACTGCGATTGAGGAAATGGCCGGGATGGATGTTCTTTGTAGCGACAAAACAGGCACATTAACATTGAACAAGCTCACTGTAGACAAGAATCTGATTGAGGTATGAGTTAATTCATGTGCGTAAGCCTTATTTACCTATAAACAAACTCTTGGTTTGTTTTTATGACTGATATGTAACCTTATTGTTGTGTTCTTGTGTGTGCAGTGCTTTTCTAAAGGTTGTGACAAGGAGATGGTGGTCCTTTTGGCAGCAAGAGCTTCAAGGACAGAGAATCAGGATGCCATTGATACTGCCATAGTGGGTATGCTTGCTGACCCCAAGGAGGTAAGGAAATCATGTGCAAAGAAAAGTAATTGGGACATTGATTGAGTATACGATTGTCTTAACCTTACCTCTTTGTGATCAGGCACGGGCCAACATTCAAGAAATACATTTTCTTCCTTTCAATCCTGTAGATAAGCGAACGGCACTGACTTATATTGACAGTGATGGCAAATGGTATAGATCTAGCAAAGGAGCTCCTGAACAGGTATTCCTTTCTTTCTGGTTCCTAAGATTTGTACTACTCAAAAGCCTAGCTCACGTCTGAAGTGGATTTTACAGATTCTTGCACTTGCACACAACAAACATGAGATAGAAGGACGTGTACATGCAATCATTGATAAATTTGCAGAACGGGGGTTGCGATCATTGGCAGTCGCTAAGCAGGTGCATCCCATGTTTTGACTAGACTTATCAGAAGTGTTTAGTACATTCACTCTCCTTGATTCCTTTTGAAGGTGGTGTTTCTGTACCTGTTGACCTGTGATTGATGCAATTTATGGGTGGCTAAATCATTTGATTAATATACCAAGCTCTGAATTATGATCTGTCTGTCTCATTGCCATTCAACAAAAGATGATCTTTGCTTGTCAGTTTATTCACTTTCTTATAACATCAACAGGAAGTGCCAGAAAAGAACAAAGAAAGTGCAGGGGGACCTTGGCACTTCTGTGGTTTAATGCCCTTATTTGATCCTCCTCGCCATGATAGTGCTGAGACAATTCGACGAGCCTTAAATTTGGGTGTGAATGTGAAGATGATCACAGGTAACTTTACTTCCTTAATTGTTTCAACAAACAGCATTTGAAGAACTAGACATGCAATGTGCTTTGTACAAAGGCAGCTGTAGAGAAAGCACTATGTTGCAATATAGGATTCATATCTTAGCTTTCTAAATGTAGCATAATTTTGAACCTGGTTGAGGCTGTGAATTTTTGCCATTTAGGATTTAAAAGCTGAGCTTGTTGATTGTGGTTAGAGTTTGAATCAGGTAGGTGTTTTGACTAGCTAGTAGATATATTTGTAAAGCTGAATGATTATCAAATTCTCCCCATGTCAAAGGTCCCTTGCATAAGGGAGAAGACTCCTCATACGATCAGCTTGGTATGGATTGAAGGCACTCACTGTCTCATTTGAGGCTTAGAATATTCAATGATGTTCAGGTGACCAGCTTGCTATTGCGAAGGAAACTGGTAGGAGATTGGGTATGGGTACAAACATGTATCCTTCGTCATCCTTGCTAGGACAAAACAAGGACGAATCAATTGCTTCTCTTCCTGTTGATGAGCTTATCGAGAAGGCAGATGGGTTTGCTGGAGTTTTCCCAGGTCATACTAATTTCTTTTTTATCAATTTTTTTAGAAGTTGTATATGTTAGTGCTAATTTTTATTTGATCTCGAGCAAGAATCTCAAACATTATCTCTTGTGCATTGGGACAGAGCACAAATATGAAATTGTGAAAAGATTACAAGAGAAGAAACACATATGTGGAATGACGGGAGATGGAGTGAATGATGCACCAGCCTTGAAGAAAGCAGACATAGGCATTGCTGTTGCTGATGCAACTGATGCTGCAAGGAGTGCTTCTGATATTGTGCTCACTGAGCCAGGTTTGAGTGTCATCATCAGTGCTGTTTTGACAAGTAGAGCTATCTTCCAACGCATGAAAAACTATACGGTAAGAGGATAGCTGCTTCTCTGTGACTTTTATTTCCTCTTAATCCAGCTAATGAATGATCTTAACAGTTTTTTTGGCTGATTTTTTTTTATCAGATATATGCAGTGTCAATCACAATCCGTATAGTGGTAATCTTCTCAGCTGGCTCACATGTTTATTTGGGCTTTTGATGTACTGCTTCATTTGAGGTTGAGATTAGGGTAAATTCTGGCTGATCTGTAAATTTGGTGGTTGCAGCTCGGTTTCTTACTTTTGGCTCTTATCTGGAAGTTCGATTTTTCGCCATTCATGGTCCTTATCATTGCAATCTTAAATGATGGTGAGTTGTTGGTACTAGTTACTTCGCATTTAATTTTACAATACATAGTGTTCTTGTTCAGTCTGTAGACTGTTTTTGTTAACAGCAGCTGGGATGGTATCATAAGTTTTCGTCTGTCAGATTGTGTGCTTTTCTATGTCATTTTCTTGTTCATGAAACTAGACATCATATTAAGACTCTCCTGGTGGGATGCTTTGTGTGATTTTCTGGTAATGGTGTCCTGTTTATAAGTCTTCTTTTTTGCTTGTAGGTACTATTATGACAATTTCAAAAGATAGAGTAAAGCCTAGCCCCTTGCCTGATAGTTGGAAGCTAAAGGAGATTTTTGCGACTGGCGTTGTTATTGGATCATATCTTGCATTGATGACAGTTATCTTCTTCTGGGCAGCGAAAGAGACTTCTTTCTTTGAAGTGAGTAGAGCTTTTCTCGTATTTGTGGAAATTTAGTGTACTGTCAATGTTCTGACAATCTGCTGTTACATTCAGGACAAGTTTAATGTGAAACACATAAAAGATGATGATGACAAGCTCACAGCTGCTGTATATTTGCAAGTGAGCATTATCAGTCAAGCTCTTATTTTTGTAACCAGATCACGAAGCTGGTGTTTTCTTGAGCGTCCTGGAATGCTGCTTATGACTGCTTTTGTTGTGGCTCAATTGGTGAGTTATGTGCTGAAGGTTCATTTTGGGTTCTGCTAAGGTTTGGTCTAAATTTCATACTCTGATTTATTCAGGTGGCTACTCTTCTGGCTGTCTATGCATCGTGGGGGTTCGCTCATATCAAAGGCATTGGGTGGGGTTGGGCTGGAGTTATCTGGCTGTATAGTTTAGTTACCTTTCTACCACTTGACGTGATCAAGTTTGCAATCCGCTACATCCTCAGTGGGAAATCATGGGATCTCCTCCTGGAACGACGGGTAATCCTACTGTCTTACTGTCATAGCTTGTTTGTAATTGTGACTGTATTGTTAACCATGAGTGATAGCTCTTTTCCCCTTGATTTCCTTGTTCCTCATTGGAGACTATTGTTGTGCAGGTGGCATTTACAAGAAAGAAAGATTATGGAAAAGAGGAAAGGGAGGCTCAATGGGCACATGCACAACGAACATTACATGGTCTGCATCCACCAGAACCAAGCAAGCTTTTCTCTGACAAGAGTAGCTACCATGAGCTGACAGAGATAGCTGAGCAGGCAAAGAGGAGAGCGGAAATTGCCAGGTATGCTTGTGTTTTTCCCATTCAGGAGTACTTGCTCGTTGTCAGGAATTTTGAAATTAACTGTTGATACAGTTTGTGCTCGGCACTGTTTTCTTCTAACTGGTTTGTGTTACATTGAATATTTGAGTGTTTTTTTGAACGTATTTGCAGACTGAGAGAGCTCCATACGCTGAAAGGTCATGTTGAGTCAGTGGTAAGATTGAAGGGTCTGGACATCAACACCATTCAGCAGGCATACACAGTTTAAAGGATGCACACAAGTTTCTTGGATTTTTTTTTTTCACTTATTTATGTGAAGCGGCTCTTGCAGTCTGACCTGCTATGCAGGTCATGTCCAAGACCTTGGACATATTCAAGCTACTTAAAATGTAGTACCGATCGGATCTTCATATTGAGCAAGCTGTAAGGCTTTGTGAATTAGAAGAGTTGCATAAATGTTGTTTCTTAGTTATTACAAGCTGAGAATATCTAAAGACTTGGCATTTATATGAGGAATGTCTTTGTACCAATTTAAGAATACTCAATAAAAGATCAGTGTTTTTCCTTGCACAGGCTTCATTGTGTTGGTATTATGTTCAATTATTATTTTCTCACATATATGAATCTCTGCAATAAATTGGATAGACTTGAAAACTCGTAATTGTGTCATGAAATATGTATTTGCACATGCCATGGAACGTCTGTGTTAAATGTTTGTTGTTCGATATTGAAAGAATTGAACCTTTGAGTGAAGCTCCAAGTTTCACTTTGTAAGGAACAAGAACTCATCTTTTGTAATTCATTTTTCTTGATTTATTGCAGTTGTTTGTGAATTATTTTTAGCCTGTGAGAGTCTCCGATTTAGCCAACATACATACCTTTGTCTCTTCACTATCACAATGCTGCCAAATTTTAGGTTGCGATTTAGTATTGGGATCTTCCTAGTCTGTGTGCCCTATGATAGAGGGGACAAGACCAGCTGCTAGTCCTCTAACTGGGAAGTAGATTTCACAGCTTCAATACAGTTTTCGTCTATGATAGAGGGGAGAAGGCCAGCTGATATTCCTCTAGTTGGGAAGTATATCTCACAGCTTCAATACAATTTTCTGACAAAGTGGTTCAACATTAACACTTTTTGTACTTATATGTTCTAGGATTGTGGATTTACTATGCTCTAGGAATTTCTCTCACCTTTTCATACCATATGATAGAAGGGAGAAGCTTTAGTGCTTTTGAAAGTTAGGCTTGAGGTATAATCTCCTCAAATTTGCTTGAATTAATTGAGAGTACAAGTGAAGGTGGGTTTAATATGGGGACCCCCATGTGAAGTGCTTTAGGAAGTTAGGTTTGAGGTATAATCTCGAATTTTCTTGAATTATTATTATTTTTTTTAAATGGAGGTTCGGCCGAGGTCTACTCTCCCGGGCTTTAACTTTGAAATTGCAACTGTACAAGGAAGTGCATAGTACCCATGGGACCCCCCTTATCCCACAAGAACAGGGGTTTACATAGCTGGGTTAAACGGCGGTCACAACTACAGCAGGGCAAGATAAACGGTGGCAACATAAGCCACATGATACATCATTCCAGGACATGTCCCTCAAGTGCTGCCAGCAGGGGACCAGGGGTTGAACCCTCGCCCCTGCCTCAAGAGGCGAGAGCCCCAACCATCAGGACAGCGGCTTGGGACTTCTCTCTTTCTTGAATTAATTGAGAGAGCATGTGAAGCTGGGTTTAATACCCATGGGACCCCCATATCCCACAAATCAGGGGCTAGATGTCTAGTACGATTAGGATTACAGAGTCCGAAGGCCAACTAGGGCTTTAGGAAGTTAGGCTTGAGGTATAATCTCCTCGAATTTTCTTGAATTAATTGAGAGTGCATGTGATGCTGGTTTTAATACCCGTGGGACCCCATATCCCACAAACCAGGGGCTAGATCTAGTACGATTAGGATTAGAGTCCGAAGGCCAACTAGGGCATGCGACGAGATCCGCTTGGCCCGGAGGCCCCATACTAGGGTGCTTGGAGGCCAGAGTCTATTGATGGCCCGAAGACTGGGTGCTTGGAGGAAGTAGTCCATTGGCCCGAAGACCCATATCATACTACCCTAGCAGGTAGGGAGTGTCCGCAGCATGTGGGGCTTGAACTGAACCCACGCCCTCAATCCCACAGGCGATGAGACCAACCAATGCGTTATACACGTTCGGACAAGATTCGTTTGCTTGGAAGAAGAAAACTAATTTGCTTTACATGAGGAACGATTATTTATTTTCTTTCTCAAGTAGTTATTGTGAACGTAGAAAGAAGACATGCGCATTGAAGAGCTTAAGAGAGAAGACATCGAAACAAATTATTGAGAAACAGTGTTAGGATGAATGCTCCACTGAAACCGGTAGGAGGTTTTGAAGGACAATTGCATTCAGTATTTACTTCGTGGTCAACTTCATACTTAGGTACACCCATTGTACCAAAGGTCATCAGTGACTCATCACAACGTTGAGACAACAGGACATGCACAATTTTGAAAGTTTTTAAGCACATACGCTTATGTTTCCTCGAATTTGGGGATTTAAAGAAGGCCATTTTGATATGCTATTTAGGCCTTGGTCACAGCACTAAATGGCATACTTTTCGAGGCATCCTTTTGAAGGTGTATGTCATTATTTACCAACTACTATAGATGGGGCTTTTTGAACATTAGAAGAAGCACTATAGATTGGAGTTTCTGAACAAACATCAGAAATAGTTTATGTAATTGAACTTTTTGCTTTCGATCGTTGTGCCCAATAATCCAGTTTGCGTCGAATATTGGTAAAAGTTATGGCGGAACATGCAGTGAAAACTAATGAGTGAGAACAAATGGTAATGAATAGACACAGTTACAACATGTGGTTTATCGATTTCCTTTCAAATGATGTGTACATCTATATTATTGTGACTTATACATGTAATGAGCGCCACAAGGGTTATTAGAGACGACAAAAGCAACAGTAGTGCCATGAAGTCACGAAGAAGGGCCCATAATTTTTGTTGGATCTTCCATTGTATGTAACTCTTGAACATATTTCAGCTATGTAAATGTGTATGAAAGAATTTAATTTAGGGCACATCTAATCTATTTTGTAAGGAGTTCTTGTTAAAGTAAAGTTTAGGGCACATACACAAAGACACATAAGGCAAGAACAAAGAGAGGAACAATGGAGTTCTTTCTATTACTTAAGAAATCTCTTACAAAAGCTCAAATCTCCAACAAGCTAACCCCAAAAAATGAGCTCTCTAGCTCTTTTTATAGTTTTTTACTAACTTTTGATCCTTTCCAGACTTAATGTTTGGCTTAGTTAAAAATTAGGTTCTCGGGTTTATTTGAGGGCTCAAACGGAATTGAAAAATTATGAAAATTGATACGCAAGTACTTCTAATACTCCTAAAGCTTGGGGACTCCTCGGCTTGAACAAAATGGAGTATAAGCTTTAAAAAACGGTATTTACAATGTTTGTGTAGTGATGAAAATCACTTTGATTGAAAATAAGTTATGAAAAAAATGATTGGGTCTCTTTTATGCTGGATTCTACTTGATTGCTCTGTCTCCTCATTGCTTGTAGGCCAACACTCCCCGTTTCTAGCATTTGTTGCCCTCGACAGACCTCTGTTCTATAGGGTGGTCAAGGCAAAGTCCGAAGTGTTTATGTGCTTCAAAAAGTTTCTGGTTTTGGTTGAAAATTTGTTAGCATATAAAATGGACACCCTCCATTCTAATCGAGGGGGGGAATATATGTCTTCTAACTTAAATGCATTTCTGGTTGAAAGTGGGATAAAACATCAGTATATAGTGCCATATACATCTCAATAGAATGGAGTTGCTGAACAAAAGAACATGTCACTCATGGAGATGGTGAGGTGTATGGTCAAGAGCCAAGCTTTACCACAGTTTCTGACTTGAGGCTGTCATGTGTGCAACATATGTACTTAATCGGTGTCCCACTAAAGCATTGCAGTCTATCACTCCATATGAGGCTTGGCATGGTTGCAAGCCATCGGTTGCTCATCTGCATGTTTTTGGTTATCTAGCATATGCATTAGTGCCTGAAAAACATCGTAGGAAATTGGATGATAAAGCAGTAAAATATATTTTTGTTGGGTACAGTTCTGAAAGCAAATGTTGTCGTCTGTATCACCCTGAGACTAAACACATTCTAGTTAGCCGTGATGTTGTTTTTGTGGAAGATGCTATTCAACCTTTACTTTCATGTACGAAGGAGACATCTGTTAGTTCCAAAGACATGTATGATACTTTGTTGCCTCTTTTTATAGGTGGATAATCTAGTGCTGGTCCTAATGAGGCAACTTCTTAGCCATTGCAGGTTTCATGTGATGATGTAGATAATTCTATTTCTGATGAAGATTTACATGATGCACTTATTGATGAGAGAGCTGATATTGAGGAGGCAAAAACTATGCCAAAATGGCTGGTGAAGACTTTGCGTGACAACAGATTATATGCATCTCTCTCATATTGTACTCGTTCAGGCTCTCATACTACCTCTTTTGCATCAGATTGCTATGCTGTGGCTGCATTTAGTTTTTGTGGTGAGACTGAGCTTGTTTCATTTGATAAAACATAAAATTGTGAAAATTGGATGGCTTCAATGCAATCTGAATATGATGCTATCTTGAAAAATGGTACCTCGTCTTTATGTGACTTGCCTCTTGGCAAGAAGGCTATTGGCACTAAGTGGGTATACAAGGTGAAGCGTAAACTTGATGGAACAGTTGCCAGTTATAAGGCTAGGCTTGTTGCGAAGGGTTATGCTCAAGAAAGAGGCATTGATTTTGATGAGACCTTTGCTCCTACTTGCCAAATGACTACTCTTCCTAACATCTGTGCACTTGAAGCTCATCATGGTTTGAATGTACATCAGCTAGACATTAAAACAACATTGTTGAATGGTGACTTGCATGAAGAAGTGTATGTTTTTCAGCCCCGTGATCTTGTGCAGAAAGGGAATGAAAACCAAGTGTACAGGTTAAAGAAGGCATTATATGGTTTAAAGCAAGCACCACATGCTTGGTATGAAAGGATACATGCCTATCTAATTGCACATGGTTTTGAGAACAATCCAACTGAAAAGCATCTCATATGTTAAACATGCTAATGATGTGCTTTTGATCATTGTTGTGTACGTCGATGACATGCTACTCACTGGTCCTCATGAGAAGCATATTGTTGATTTTAAGGCTGATTTACATGCAACATTTGAGATGTTTGATCTGGGGCATTTGCATCATTATTTGATCATTCAATTTATGTAGGTTGATGGCGGAATAGCTTTGTGATAAATGAAATATATTGATAAATTATTGTAGCGTTTTGGCCTTGAAGACTGTAAATTTATTGCCACTCCTATGAAGACAAGTTTATGATTGAGTCTTCATGATGCTGGAGATGCATTTGACTCTGTTCTCTATCAATAGGCTATTGGATGATTGATTTACTTATGCATTACTTGGATAAATATTTAGTTTACTTTCTCACAGATGAGTAGGTTTACGCATTGCCCATGTGTCAAGCATTGGCAGACAATTAATCACATCTTTCGCTACTTGAGTGTTACCCAACTACTTGGGTTGTTTTATCCCAAGGGGGGAGCACTACCACCAGATTTTCATGCTTTTTTAAACTCTCACTAGGCTGGTTTTTATGACACTCGTGTGTCCACTAATGGCTTTTGCTTTATGCTTGGTAGTTCATATATATCTTGGCTGAGCAAGAAGGAGCCTACTATGGCCACTTCTAGTTGTGAGGCTGAGTATAGATGTGCACCTAAGTCACGAAGTCGTAGGGACTTGTGTCGATGAGACTAGACCTCAATCGCCCCACAAGTGCATATAGTGGTGGATTAATACATATTTAATTGTCAAGCCGAGGAGCCATGAGAGCCAAGTGTATGAAGACGTGTGCATACATGATGGTAAGTGAAGCTACAATGCATGAGAAAAGCTTCAGCTACCTCTCCAACTCACTGATTCCCTGAAAATGCATGCCACGATACCATTTACAAGAGTAAGAATAAATTCAAACTTTTCTCTCAGCTTCCAACTCCAAATATGGTCAATGGTGGATTGATTTCGAAGCTCTCAACAAGCTGCATCTATTAGTCATATTCTCAGTTGAATCTGACAAACACTCTTCAAGTTATGAGAAAAATAGTGAATGGCAAGAAACACAAGCACTCGCTCCGCAACTCGTAATGGCTCACACACACACTACAATAGCTCAAAAGCGATGGGAAGGGATAGACAACAGTCCCACACACACATTTCAAGCATTACACACACACAAAAGATCATGAAGAAGGAAGAAATCAGTAGGAGAGAAGCAAATTCGAAATTCTCCTTCAATTCTTCACAATGGCAAAAAGTTGTTTGCAAGAGTCACAAAGTGACTTATATACATGTGCCCTAAAAATGGTCCTTTCACACAAGAGACTGACACTTTATTGGCTAGCTCTAATTTGCTACTATTTTACAAGAGTTATCTTACAAGAATTCGGGGATTATGCATCTAGAGGACTCCTCTAGTGCATTTACATGGCTTCGATGGAATTTCATAGGATTTTGAAGAGGAAAAATTATGCTCGTTAATTTGAAAATTTTTGGGGCTCCTCTTCGTGACTCTTTTCTCTGCAACACTCTCCTCCTCTTTGTCTCTATCGTCCCTTGATAGGCTTTGCTTCTTGTCTCTAGTTCTGTGCCTGTAGTCGATCTGGTTCTTATTAACTAATAGCCTTTTTATAGTTGACCACTGCCAGCTCCTATGGAAGTCGTAATGATATAGTTTTACCAGCGGTCAAGGAACTGATCATAACTCGGGACCTATTGCATTGGTTTTGGCCTATTCTTTTCTTTCCACTACGTGCACCCAGTGGCTAAGATGACTTTGATATTGATCACCTTTTCATTATGGTTTAGCCTCCAGATGTTGGAAGGACCTTGTTTACTTCTTTGTTTGCATTCGTCCAACCCTGTTGCATTAATGAGGCCTATTTATTTCTTCTCATTGCACCCACTGAGCGGCTAAGGTGACTTCACTATTAGTCACCTTTTGTTAGAGTCCTTCAGTCTCACTAGAGTTCTTTAGCATCTAAATGGGCTGAGCATTTATTTCTTATTTGCTGTGCTCGGGTCCTACTTGTTTCTCATTAAAGCTTGATGCACGTGAAGCCTGATACCTACCCCTGCTGGGCTTTGGGAAGAGGGTGGTTCTTTCTTATTGATTCTTTCTCATTCAGCTGTTTTGTTCTTTGGTCTTCTTCTTGTTCTCTTCTTGCTTGACTCTCCCTCCACACATCCCTCCTCTTGATCTGTGTCGTCCCCGATAGGCTTTTTGTGGCGACGTGAGTGAGTTTGAATGACTTTTTGCTCTCTATGATTAAACAAATTTGCTTGACATATCGTCAGCTCCTTCCATTGTGCAAACTTTACCCCATCATCTGGTGCCTGTTTATGATCTGCAAAGAAACATAACTCATAGGCCACCAGTCTCGCATTCAAGTTGGAAGAGATTTTTACAAATATCTCTGAGTCCATCTCAAAAAATCCTATGAAGAAAGCTTCTTCGAATGTTTGCATGTATGGAATCGGCAGAAACATAATTCACGAGTATATTGCCATGATCGTTAGGCGAATTGGAGTTGTAGATAAATAAAAAATTAGGGCATCTGCTCCTTGATTAATACTGATAAAGCTCAAAAAAAGTGTACTATGCATGGTGGAATACCTTTAAGACTGTAAGTACCATACACAATATTTTATTGGTCATTTTGATGGCTAAGTCCAGTACTGTTGCATATCTTGATAGCAAAAACTCGATGGTCCGCACCATATATTCCTCTATCAATAAGTAGTTGTGTGGTGGACTAGGTAGTAGCGGATAGTTTAGCCATTGGTTATTTAAGCTACCCTGGTGCTGTGCATCCCAAAATTGCATCTAGGAGCGTCTTCTAAGGACTGGGCAAAAAGATGGATTAACTTGGAGCGCATATGGTGCCGACTCCCAGTGTACTCTTAAGGTGGGATTCTTCTCCAAAAATTTTCATCTCCACACAGGATCTGCCTTATCAAATTCTTCTTGTGTATATGTGAATGCCTGAAGGCTAAATTGCAAATCGTGATCAGGTTCTTTATTGGTAATCTTTCATATATATTGTCGTGTCTCTTCATTTAGTAATCCATAAGGTATACTGAACGGCTTCAAAATCTGTTCCAGGCTTTTGCTTTCAATCTTTGCCTCTTTCATTACCTTTACCACTTGTTCTTCAAACTTTTCTGTAAGCTGGGACACCAGTAGTCCCCTCTCATGTCGGCTTAGTTCTGCAATAGCCTAATCATGTCTTTCAGTGCTCCGCTCTGCTTCCTCCCTTACAGGTGAATGATACATGGGGGGAGAAAGAGGACGTACCTCAGTCTCCTCAGTAGCCTCTTTGGAGCTTGGAACTACTAGTGTCCCCGTTGTTGCTTGTTGTTCTATTTGGGCTTTTAATTGTGCAATGAGTTCCTCTTTTTCTGTGATTGTCTTGGTTGCTTGTGTGGTCGCCTCTTTATTCTTCAATAGTGCTTCTCCTATGGCATCCATTTGATTAGCATCCTCATTGCATTGTTCAATGAGCTTATTCTCTGCCACCTTATATTTTTTTTGAAGTTCATAAGTGTCATGCATATATCTCTTCTCCCATTCCTCTCTGAGAGCTTGCTCTTGTTTCAACTGATCTTCATACTTCGCATTTTGAGCTTCTAATGCCTTTGTGTCATTTGTTGTCACTTCTTTTGCTTCTATGGGTTGGTTGCACAAGATAGCAGTCATAAGCTCTTTATTTCGGCTCCTTAAATTATCTACTTCCTCCACATATTTGATTTGAGATCCAAGTAGTTTACTTATAGAATTCATTCTTGCTTTCTCAGCTTCACCTGCTTCAAACTTGCTTTGGAGTTCTTTGAGTTGATCTTGGAGCTGCTGGTTTTCCGTTGTTAACATGGTGCACTTTTCCATGGTTTCCTTAGCTTCTATTTCCTTGGTCAAGAGTGCCTATTGAGCTTGAATTAATTGAGTGGATAGTGTTTCACTGATTACCTGGAATCGGCTTCGCTCTCTCATAGCCTTTTCATAGTTTGCATCTGCTTTGAGCATTTGTCGTTGAGTATCCATGGCCATTTATATCATCTACTTCACTACAGGCTTCAGTTGAGCCACATCCACATTTAGCCATGTTTGCGGGATACTCGGTTCTTCCCCTGTTCGTACATCCTTTTCTTGATACACATGTGTCAATATGAGGTTGTCTTATCTGAAGATGTACTCGACGTTCTTTTTCATCTTCTTCATTGGTGGTGGACTTTGTAGCACTTCCTTGAAATGTAACATCCTGCAGGGAAGGCTCTGCTATAATCTTGATCGGAGTGAATGGCTCGGGTTCCTCCACTTCTTCCTATTCCTTCTCTTCCTTTGGCTTCTTTATTGCGGCTTCTCCATCTACGTGAGCCTTTGTGATTTGAATCTTTGTTTCATCATTCATTTTGAATACATGAGTTTCTTCTTTAGATGACCCTTGCCTTGTTGTGTCCATGATTGTGTCATCAAGAGTTTGATATACTTTTGTACCTTCCACTCAACTTGATTCAATTCATCCCAACTGCCATCATCTTTTGACTCACTTTTGATGTCCACATTCATCATGGATGGCTCTTGATCCTCTTGGGTATCAGAAGATGAACTAGAGTCGGTCAATCCCAACTCTCTATATCTATGGACTTTTTCAGCCTCTTTCTTTGCTCAATGTCTTCATGAGACCTTTCGTATACTGGTGAGTTGCTTCCATTGCTTCTTTTAGATCCTCTTCCGTAATGGGTGTGTCTTCTTCTATCCTTGTCCTTGGAAGTACGTGTATCCTTTTTGAAACAGGAAGTGCTTCTTCTGCCTTCATCATTTCTCTTAATCTCTTGGTGCCTCTGATCCTTGGTTGCCAACTAGTTTCGGCCTCTTTGATCACTTTTACTCCCTTCTTTTTCCTTGGCATAGTGGCTAACTTAGCATACTTAGCCAATTCCAAAGATGAGGGCATCTCTTTCAGATGTTCCCAAATACATAGTGCATGGTAGATGAGTATGGTCAGAGCTACACTCCCGTTCAAGAACTTCTTGTGGTTCCATTGCTTCTTAGCTTCAAAAAGATGCTCTTGGATGTATGGAGTCATGTTCACTTGATTACCCATCTATTTAATAGCATGAGACAAGAGTTTCACGATGATCTTTTGTGGTGCTGTGTAGCAATGCATGTTTGGAAAGCAAAAGTGCTGACGAATCAGACGGACTTCTTTTTCTATATCTATACTCATTCCTTGGCTTTCATCCTTCAATTCTGTGTTCCCATCTTTTTCCCATCCAAAAGCTTCTTTGATCAAGTCATGCGTGAATTGGATGATCACCCATTCTCCTGACGCATCTAGAACTCTTGCCTCTAGCACTAAGGGGTTATGTAAGGCCGGTTGGAGGGTATTCATCACCTGAGTGCATCATTGGAAGTCCGGCTTGTAAATTGGTAGCTCAAAGTATTTTTGAATACCTATCTTTGTCATTATATCCATGGTTGATGGGAGTTGATGTATGACTTTGAAATCTTGGGACATGACCGGGAATTGATGGTCAGTGTCCATAATCTTTATTTTCACTAAGAAAAGTTAATCTCCAGTAGGTTGGTCCTCTTGAAACCAATGACCTTCGGCTTTGGTCATGCTTTGTAATGGAAACTCTAGCACCTCTTCTTGAACAGTTGATTCAGAATCCTCGGAAGCCATATGCACTTATAATAAGGAAAGAATCAACTTCTAATGGAAATCAATTCATGTGTTATGTGTGGTTGAGTGGTATGTTGTTTCCTTTGTCACTCCATTTCCCCTTGCTTAAGTAAGTAAGGTCTCTTACCACACTTCTTTTGATTTTTTTTTTTCCTGAAAGAAAACAAAAGTTAGTTCTAGCTGAAGCATTTACTTGTTTACATTGTAAGGTCATTCCTATAGCAGTAGAAACTAAGACCTATTCCAATGATGGAAACGTGCACCACTAGTTTTGTTGAAAAAATAATGTGCCGAATGCATGGCCTTGTAATGTGGCGCTATCATGCATACTCTAGGTGCAATAGATTCTTCATGAGTGCAAGTTAGCTGTTCCTGTCCTTGTTGCCTTTTAGGTATCCATATCCACTTTGTAGTTGTTGATGGTGACATTCGATTCCGTTGTGCTTGTCGTTCTCTGGTTCTTGTCTCCTTTTTACTTGAAGTCTGAGTGTTTGATGTCGTGTTCCTTTTGTACATTTGATGGGTCTTTTTGGACTTCCTTGCTTCACTTTGTAGGCATGATAGTTTGTCAAGTCTCTCGAGTTCTTGAGTTGCAGTTTGTCTGACCTTCTTTGGGATCCATATACATTGTAGTGTCTCTTGGGATGCTACTAATGATTTTGGAAGCCATGCACGAAGAAGTCTTTGTGGTTCGGATTGTAATGATGAGGATTGGTTGTCTCTCCTTGTCTTCATTGGGGTGGTTGATCCGTTTCTATATTGGATTTTCTAGTTCCATCATTCAATCCTTCCGTACCCATTGCAGACGAGTATTACATGGATGTGATGAGTAGTAGATCTCCATGTGAATGTTCTTCTCTTTGAGTAGGTTCTTTTAGAAGCATTTTCATCACTTTCTCTCTTAGGTTTATCTCTCTTGGGAAAGGAGTGCATATCATCAAGCAACACATCCTTGTTTGTAGGAAATTCTGGATTAGGGCATCTATTGGACATGCACTCTATTGATTCATTTTCTGACTCCTTTTCTAAGTTTGTGTAGCTCAAGCGTAAGAACCACCTCCTTTACTTGTCAATCCGCGGAGACGTGAGGACCGGTATGAAGACCACGAGCAAGTGAAGGCACAAGTGCGTGAGTGAAAGCACACAAACATGCACACACATACACACACACGCGCACAAAGTAAGATCAAAGAGAGGAACAATGGAAAGCTTCGATTGCAAAGAGTTCTCTTACAAAGCTCTATTCTCTAACCCGCTAACCTCAAAAATGAGCTCTCTAGCTCTTTTTATAGTTTTTTAACTAGTTTTGGCCCTATCCAGACCTAGTGTCCGGCCTAGTTAAGAATTAGGTTCTAGGGCTTATTTGAGGGCTCAACCGAAGTCTAAAAATTATGAAAATTAGTACGATGGTACTTCTAATACTCCTCAAGCTCGAGGACTCCTCGGCTTGCACAAAATGGAGCTACAAAAATAGAAAATGGTATTTACAAAGGTTTTAGTGATGGAAATCACTATTTTTGTAGGGGATTCTTCTGAAAAGTTGACATGTACTTCATGGAGCTCCCTACTTGCTCCCTTTCCTTGTGTGTCCACCTTTTGATGTGCTTCCATGCTTTGTCCTTGACTTTGCTTTGCTTCCTTGACTTTGCTTTGCTTTGATGGAAATCACTATTTTTGTAGGGGATTCTTCTGAAAAGTTGACATGTACTTCATGGAGCTCCCTACTTGCTCCCTTTCCTTGTGTGTCCACCTTTTGATGTGCTTCCATGCTTTGTCCTTGACTTTGAGCTTCAACACTCCCCCCCCTCTCGAGTCTATCGTCCCTGACAGACCCTTGTTGTAGTGGTTGTTCCAAGTAGTGCCTTGAGAGGGAGTGTCTCTTCTGTATGAACAAAAGTCATCTGACTTCTAGATGTGTCTGGTTCTTCATCTATCACTGCGAGTCTTTGCAAGTTGTAGTCGCTTGGTATATGCTTCTTCCTTGGATTCCAGCATGACTGTGTCGTTGTGAGTCTTCGTTGATGTTTTCTAGATCTTCCACAGTTGATGTTCATAGTAGTCATGCCAAGTACTCATAACCCATATTGAGTGATGGGTAAGTGTGTTCGTGCATGGGTTGAGGAACATATGTGCCTTGTGCACGGCCTTGTAATGTAGCCCTATGCATGCTTACGTGGAAAATGCATTGGAAGAAGTATGGTGCAAAAATTGGGGTCTTGAGCTAAGTGCTCAAGGGTATGCCGATGAAGAGGTTTCCTAAGCTATCATGGTTATGGTGTTTCCAGAGTAAAGATACTTACCATGGAGAAGGTTGATCGATGTTCATCTCTTCGTGTTGTATACTCGGCCTTTGGGATGGAACATTGTTGATGAATGTCCATGTTGATGGTCCACTGATGAGATCTTTTGAGTGGTTGATCCTCTCTCCTCTTTTCAAAGCAACATTTTCCAAATACTGAGAATTGAATTTCTTTATATTCCTTGGCAAACAACATTGGGTAACTACACCAAGCTCAGTTTCACATATTCTCTTTAGCTCACCATACGCAGGAGTCTTCTCCTCTAGAACTACCCTTTGCAGATATCTCCTTGGATGCTCTCGTACATGAAGTAGTTAAGCATCACTCAAGTTGTGGACCTTCAAGCTCTTCATTCCTACCATGGTAAGAGAAAATCATAGTTGTAGATGCCATGTTCATGCCAAATGCTTGCCATCTACCAGATAAGGCAGCAATAATATCATCTGCTAGTCGAGACACACTTCTATCCAAATTGATAAATGCCTAGTAATCAACAATTCCACCTTCAACTAAGCATGACTCATTCATGTTTCATAAGCCAAACCTAGGAACAAGATCTCTCTTGCTTTTCTTCCTTTTTTTTTTTTTTTTTTGAGGAATGTCACAAAACAAGAAGGCAAAGTTTAGTATCAAAAAGTGGTTTACATGTGTCAATGTGCTCTAGTGCATGGGACTCTCAGTTGTGTCTATGCACGGCCATGTAATGTGGCCCTATATAATGCATACTTTAGAAATGCATGACCTGAATGGTGCAAAAGACAAGGTTGTGCAAGGAGCACATGGTTGTCGCTCGTCGAGGCTTGATGTCACTTGCAGATGTTGGTGTCATCTTTGTTGGAGGTATCCATTGGATCTCGAGATGACCACTGATCCTTCCTCTTTATAGGGATCCATTTTAGAACAACATTTGGCACTGTAGAGATTACTTTAGTCGTCTTCCTCTTTGGATGCGTTCTGAACTGTGGTATCCAGTGTGGTTGGTGCTTTGGTTTGATGGAGGCTACTTGTACTTTTGGCTTCCAAACCCATATCCTTTTTGCACGTCTTCCTACTATTGTTGAAGAGCTGATTTGATCTTCTTTTGGTCTCTGTACGTGGTTCTTACCCTCTTCTCTTTTTGGCTTCTTTGTTGAGACCTTTAGCATGTGGGAGAACATAGGTTGTTGTAGATGTAAGAGCTTCTTAGGTACCCACATCTGTAATCGCCCTTGTTGAGCTGCAGCTAATTTCTTAGGCACCCAAACTTGTTGGATACCTTGTGATTGAGCTTATCCGAGCTGCTTCCTTCGTCTTTTGACCTGGTTGGCTTGCCTGGATGGAATTTGTGGGGGCAAAGCTGGTGGTTTCTCTCCTTTGCGTACCCAGATCTGCGTCATGCTCGGAACTGCTTTCTTATCGAATGGTGTCTTTCTATTGGATGTAGTAATTGTCATGATCGGTTGTGTTTGCCTCTGTGGTGGACTTACTAGTGAGGCTACTTGATTCTTTGGAGAAGAAGAAAGATCCACCCGCCTTCGAACCTGTTCTTCCACGATTGACTCCTTCTACATCATAGAGCTTTTGACACATACAACATCTTCTTCCATATGATTAGTCTTAGAAGAGCTAAGAGAGTGTGTGGTGCCATGATCTGGGAGCATGCAGTTCTCTAATTCTAATGTAATGCATTGTTCATGTACCCAAACTTGAAGAATTTGACTTCTTAGGTTTAAGTTGACTACATTGTCATAAATCCAATCTTGACCCAAAACAAGTGGTTCTGTAAGGTTCTCATCTTGACACACTAGCGCTTTGACTTTCATTCGAACATCTTGAAGGTAGATGGGAAGTTCCACCTCGCCCAAACAAGGGGTTTCCACACCTCCCAATCCTATGAGATAAGCTTCTATGGGATTGATGTTCAACTGCAAGTCTTGGCAGTATGAAAGTCTAACAGCCCTACTTGCTGCACCTGAGTCAATCAATGCCTTTACCATCCTTGCACCCTTCCCTTGTCCTATATCTATGGTCACAAAGGGTCTTCGGTCAATGACTTGAGAAGTCGCTATGCCTGACTTTTGGCACATATCCATGTGATATTTTGGGGCTTTTGAGTTGACATCTAGGCCTAATCGCCTTAACTTATTTCGCATAATACGCTCTCTAGCCTCTGCGTGTGCTTCTTCTCTCACTCTTAACTCTTCTTCTTTTCGTTTCTTAGCAGTGTTGAGTCTCATTAGCATGTCCTCTGTAAGAGGTTCTTGATATAACTTGACTCTACAACCACTAATATAGTTTGGCAAGATATCACCTTCTAAAGTAGCCAATTGAACCGCGCCGCTAGTGGAAATTCTGTTAATGATCATGGGTCCATATCCTCGTTTTTCCAACTTACGGGCATGTTGTTTTAGTGTGTAAACCAACACTAGATCTCCCTCTTTCAGTCCCTTATCCTTAATGTGTGCATCAAAGTATGCCTTTTGCCTCTTCTTTGTTCCAGATCAAAGATCCTAGAAGACAACTCATGTCCATTCCACTCATGCTCTTGTGCTACTTTTAATGCTGGAATTAGGAAATCTAAAGGTAGCACAGCATTCTGTCCAACGACCATCTGAAATGGGGTGGCATTGAGTACTGTTTTGTAGGCAACTCGGTAAGCCCAAACAGCATGATGAAGCTGTTTGTCCCAATCAGAGCGTTTATTATTTACCAATTTAGTCAAGACATTACATAGGATCTTATTTGTGCTCTCGGCCTGTCTGTTAGCTTGGGGATGATAGGGGGCAGACTTCTTATGTACCACCAAGAATTCTTGGAGAAGATTTTCAATGACTTCATTTAAGAAGTGGGTGCCTCTATCGCTTACTAACTCTATTGGTAATCCATATCTCGTGAACACATTCTCGAATAAGAACTTAGCCGTAGTCTGAGCATCATTCTTTGTTGTGGCTTTCACTTCTACCCACTTGGTAAGGTAATCTATGGCTACAATAATATACTCTGCATGGGAGTTTCTAGCTGGGGGGTTAATAGGACCTACAAAGTCTATACCCCATTTCGAGAATGCACGTCCTCCCATCATTGGCCTCAAAGGCATCTCGTCTTTTCTAATTGGATATTGTGCACGTTGACATGTGTCACATTTCTTCACATATGTATGTGCATCCATATGAAGAGTGGGCCACCAAAGTCCTGAGAATAGAATGGTCTTGATTACTCGATCAGGACCGAAGTGTCCACCTACGACACCGCTGTGTGCAGTTTCTAAGACTTTCAAATAGTCTGATTCATGAACGCACAGTCTTAAGTAACCATCTTTGCCTCTTCGGTATAAGTTGTCTCCTACTAAGGCATAGCCTTGAGCCTCTTGTGCCATGCTTCATCTTCTTGCTAGACTAGCCTCTTTGGGTAATCTTCCCGATCTCATAAACTCTACCAATGGAGCACTCCAATCAGGAATTAATGACACTTGATAAAGGGTGGCATGCTCCACTGGTGGTCTCTCTTTGCATATTGGACAATTCTGAATCCACTCATGTATTTCTTTGCCCATGCTAGGCCAATACACTCCTAAACACTTCAGATTTTGCAATGTTCGTTGTTTAGAATAGTGATTTCCTAGCAATCCTTCATGAGCTTGCTGCAACCAACTACTGTGTTCGTCATCCTCGACACAACAAGTTAATACACCCTCCGTATCTTGTTTATACATGCTTCCTGCCAATATGTGATATTTTTGTGATCTTACAATTTCTTCTTGTGATGTTTTCACATTCTTATTTGCAGGGCCAAAGGTTAGGACTGGTACCCACTTATTTGCCCATTTAGGAACAACTTCTAAATTGAACAGATAAGCATCTGGTAATTCGTTAGACACTCCTTGTGGTGACTCTCCTGAAGTGATCACGACGGACTCTCTTGAAGTGATCACAATTGCTTGACCACGATGGACAGACCCTCGCGACGGACCTGTCAATCGCGATCGACCCATCAATCACGACTGACAGAGTCAACGACCGACTAACCACGATCGACTGAAAATTTGGGCCACGTGTCAATCACGACTGACAGCCACGACGGACCTGTCAATCGCGACCGACACGTCGATCACGATTGACCTATCAATTGCAATTGACAGAGCTTGCGAACGCGATTGACGGGCAAATTTGGACAATTTTTTAGGGAAAAAAATGGTGGTCTAATTTTTTGGCAAATTGTGGGGAACTTTTAAGGGTTAGTAGAGCATTGTGAGGCCTATACCCAGAGCATTTTGAGAAGTCATGTCTACCAGTTAAGCTGTTTTAAATCTTGTTTTAGCCCCAAAACCCTGAACGGACATAACTTCCTCATACGAAATCCGATTGCGGTGGTTTTTGTTTTGTTGGAAAGCTCGTGGGGAGTACAACCAAAACTTCCACTGGTTATGGTAGAATCGATGTCAGAATTATTAGATAGGGTAATTTGAAGTGACCATATCCCTGGGTAGGAAAACTAAGTTTCCCTTTGGATTGTTTTCCATAGAGGCAAAAGGCAATTGGGTCTGTGAATTACATGCATGAAAGTGATCTGTCTGTCAACTGAATTCAATTCTTGAGCTAATTGTGGACTTTTTCAGGTTCTTTGAGAGCATCAAAGGGTACTTGAAGCAAGAGTAAGTGCGAGCTTGGGAACACGCTTCCTGGGCATACAAGGGCAACCAAGGGAAGAAACTTAAGGTTGGAAATTCTCAACACCCTCTGTCAATCCCTAGCATAGGCTAAGTACGGATAGAGGTCTTGATTAATTAAGGACACGTTAAGAACGACCAAGTCCAAGAACTCTAATCACTCAAGTGCAAGTGTTAGGAGATTACAATTGCAAAACAACGTAAGGGAAAAGAACTTAAATTGAGCGACCACACTCAAAGTACGATAAAATTTAAGTGTTCCTTGCGACGAAGATTAAATGGACAAGAAGTGACACCCTAAGGGCAATTAAAAAAGAACAAGTGACTAATACAAAAGAACTCAGCAATGCAAAGTGTACTTGGGAAAATTTGAGATTATTCAATTGGGCTTATGAACCTTAGATCCGGTCGACACCTAGGGAGAGATAGATAAAGTCTTAGATCTTCAAAGGCTAGTGTCAATCATACTGCTAGGTCTTGGGCCCAACAGTTGAGCCATCATTTGTATTACCCTAGCTCTGAGACTATCGAGTCTGAGATGTCCCACAGTATGGAGAGACCTACAGGAAGCTCCAAAGTGCCATATTTACATAGGGTAGAAGGCCCTTACAAGATGCAACTCGAATACCTTAGGACCAACCGATTAGGTGCTAGCATCTATGAGGACGGCTTAGGAAGATCTGTGGTCCAGATCAAAAACCCTGACCAATCCATTGGACTAGAACATCCAGCGGTCAAGTTTGAAAATGGAGCATACTTGGACAAAGAAGGGACAATATATGTAGTCACCAGTCATCCAGATAGGACAGATGAATTTGGGAATGTTATCCCAGAAGCGGACTTAGGTGACCAGGAGCAAGGAAACTTGGGTGTAGAACCTAGAACCCCCCGAGGCAAATCTGTTCTCACTAGGATTATCACACCAGAGTGGATTCCCCAAGACAATAAGAGCATAGATCTGCTCCTGAACCGAGATACTGATGAAGCCTTTTGGAGGTATAAATCTAATCAGCCAAATGAGGTGGGAATAATCATGATATATGAGTTCAAGGATCCTGATAGCCCAGGCAGAGTGACCTACTTAGATCACACCTCAGAGAGGATCTTTGTGGTTACAGAAAATGATAGGCACGCTTACACTTGGAAAGGTGAATTTGTTTTCCCCCAACCAAGATCTAATGTATCCTATGGACATCCCGGAGCTGGAACATCCCAAGCTCATGGAGCTCAAAGAGATAGACATAGAGATAGACCTGATGTAAGCTTTGCCAACCCAGTGGGAAGAGAAAGAACGAGAACGGAAACAAATAGAGCAAAATTTGAGGGACTTAGAGCCTCAAGGAACCAAAGGAATGCTGATGATTTCCCTCTGCCAAGGCCTAGGGAACACACCAGAACCTTGAGACCTACACAGCTGGTTAAGTCCATGAAGAACTATTTCGATGGCACTGGAGACCCTTATGATCATGTGGAAGAATTTAGGCAAGTCTTGAGAGCTAAACAAGTGGAGGACCTATTCACGCAGTATAATGCCTTTGGTCTAACCCTTAGGAACACCGCTCTTACGTGGTTTCAACCACTAAACGAGAGGCACTTTAGAAACATAGATCAACTTCTAGAGGCTTTCATTATTGAATTCTATAAGAGTGGCATCATGCATAATACTTCCTCACTGATTCATAGCTTCAAGCAAACCCCTCAAGAGACGGTTAGAATTGCAGGAAGAAGGTTTAGGCAATATTTAGAGAGATGCCCTGTTTCTGAGTTATCCACACCGGCCAAACAAGTGGCATTATTCCTGGATGGATTGCTCAGTACCAAACTACGATCATATGTGTACTTGAAGGACCCTAGAACTATAGAAGAGTGTGTATGCATATGCATAGACATTGAAGATAATCTAGGGGAGGAATTAGAACTATAAAAAATCTACAAGGATTCAGATAGTTCTTCCAGCCTTAGTTCCACGCAATCCACCTCTATTGAGGAACTCGCAAAGAAAGTAGCTCAAAAACTAGGTGTCACCAACAAACAAATCCCAAGGTTTGCCCCAGTAAAGAGGTGCTACACTTGCGGTGGTGACCATATGGCGAACGTATGTCCCATCATGGCTCAACCCCAAGTGAACCGTAGCAACCAATATTGCACCATAGAACGGAGATACACAAATCACACAGCACAAGACTACCCATACAATAAGCAAGAAGTTAGGCAAACCTACCCTCAGCCCTATCCACAACAGGGAAGATACCAGAATGAGTACCCACCACAACAGTATGCTAGGCCTCAACAAGCCTACCCACCACAATATCAGGCCCAACCGAGACCTCAACCTGTGTTAGCTCAACAACCTCTAGTCCCAGCTAATGTGATTCCTGTAAAATATACAGCTGCTGAAGAAAATTTGAATAGAGCCATAGTCCTAGTGACTCCATTGCTTTCAGAAAGTGACCCGAGTGATCATAGTTTTGATTCCACCCACATTGATAGTCCATAGGCTTATTACATGCAGTCTCCTGAACATGGTGAGTCCTACTATAGTGAAGAACCGAGTGAACCTAGTTGGGAGCCAGATTACACAAATGTCATGTATGCAAATCCCAACACTAGACCTCAACCTAGGAAGGTAAGACCCTCATTCCCTAGAGGACCATGCTATAGATGTCAAGGAAATCACCTCATTCGCGATTGTCCAATGCGTGCACCTACTCAACCCCAGTCAGTAGCAATACAGGGCTTTTGCCAAGATTGCGGGAAGGAGCATCTCTTACGAGATTGCCCAAAGAATCCCAATAATATACCAAAAATAACTCCAATTAACGTTATTGGGTTAGTTGTAGACTCAACCGGAAGCGTGACTTCCATTGCGCCAGTGCAAGTGGTCACTAGAGTGCAAGCATTGCAGCAAAACCAAGGGGTAAGCCAGGAAAAGATTGCAGAGGTTAGTGAAACTGAGAGCATAGTCAAGAAACGGTTGAGAGCCTGGAGGGATAGCCGAGAGAGAATGAAAAGACAATGGTCTAAAAAGATGAGAGACTTAGAAGAAAGCATAAGAGAAACAAAAGCCAAAATTGTCGAACTCACCTCTCAAACAAACTCTCACATACCACCACCACCCTCACTTCCATCACCATCTAACCCCCTATCTGTCCACCTACCTCAGACCATCCCACCACCCCCTAGAGTAGGATTAGTGCTAGCTGACCCCACTCTTGAAGACATAGACATGATGCTTAAGGCATATCAGGCCAGACTCCAAGAAGGGCCAAATGTTACGGATCATGACAAGTGCTACCCTAGAGCTGACCTAGAGATAGAAAGAACCAAGCTGTGCACGAAAATGGTCACATTGGCTCAGACCATGTTTGAAGCCAGTCGCCTCTTCAACTACTCTGGCTCAGCTAAGACACAATTGCACTTGGATGGACTATTAGAGAAGTCAGAGAGCATAATTGCAAGATCTGCCAAGGAAGAACAAGACCAAGGAAGAGATGAGGCGAGTAAAAATATAAGCATTCCCCCACAGGAAGCTTATGTGCCCAATTCCATTGAACTAGACACCTCTTCTTCTATGAATAGGTTCACTCCAGAATTCCTACGTGAGATTCAAGAAGACAAATGGGCCAAAGAAAGTGAAGTCCCTCCTCCCATTGAACTTGTGGATGACACGCATGATCAATTCCCACAAGATATTCCCTCTATTTATGGAGAGCAGGAGAGTGTACAAAGTCGAGAGAGGTTAGACTTCGAGTCTAACTCCCTACAGGAATTACCCCATTTCACAGGCCCATGGGAAGCCAAGTCAACTTGCATGAGAGCACCCACATTCATGGTAAGAAACGTAGACTCAGTCATACCTACGAATACGGAGGTAGTGAACACAAGTGCAGTGCAACCTCACTTTAGAAGAGCTACTCAAAGTTAGGCGAGAATTATGGAAACATGTAGCTAACCAAATGCCAGAAGTAGTGAAATCCCGTTCCCAGGTAGGTTCTCATAAAACAGTACTAGAAATTCCTCTAGACAAGATAGGAGATATGAGTGAAGGTGAAGAAGGAAACACCTATCTTCCCATTACCCATCAGGGGTACACAACCAAGGCAATTCTAGACTCAGGGGCAGGAGTTGCTATTGCTACCACTTCCCTATGGAAGCATTGGGGCAAGCCAACACTCAGGCCCACGAGGATGAAACTGTAGATGGCTGACGGTCACATAGAAAGACCCTTAGGCTTGCTGGAGGGAATAACTCTCACCACATGCGGTGTTGAATTTGAGCATACTTTCGCGATATGTGATTTCAGCAAGAACCATGCCTATGAGATGATTTTGGGAAGACCATTTATGCGACAGTTGCAAGTGGTCCAGGATTGGGGAACCAATTCCTTGTATTTGCAACACTTAGGTGTTACGACCAAAGTTAATCTCAAGGATTACTCTCATAGAGATGTATCGCCTATTCAATGGAATCCCATCCATAGAGCCAAGGATGACACGGAGTCTGTGCACTCCATACGATCGGGATCCTCATGGATGCATGAAGACACTCACTTATGGATGTGTAAAGTGGCAGTGGAAGAAGAGAAGAGAGAAAAGGCCAGAGAGATAGGTGCGAAAGAAACCCATAGATCCATTCAAGACCCAACCTATGCACCTGTAGTATTTCCTGATGAAGAATTTGAGCCTCATGGTTGGGTAGAAATTTTAGCAACCATGGATGTAGTCATCAATGAAGAACAATGGACACCCCACTGTGATGAGGATGGCTATGACATTTCAGTTTTCTCCATAGAGCCAATCATGGGAGATGCAGTTTTAGAAGAGTGTGAACCTAGCCCTGATGCATTTGAGGATGCAAGTGACTCCGATCTAGAGTCAATCATTATGGACCCACCTTTTGCATCAGATAAAGAATACTTCTATGAAGTAGAATTTCAACCCCAGAGGCACGGAGAGCTTACAAATGATGTAAGGTTAGCCACACATGTGACCCCTAAGGAAGAAGGAAAGAAAAGGAAGAAGGAAAGAAAAGGAAGAAGAAAGAAGTCACACAAGAAGAGGAAGAATCTTTGTTTGAGGTCCCGGAAAATTTTAAGAAGTATGAGATAGATGATAGAAGAGTCATGATAAGGATGCCTAAATGAGAGGCACAGTCAAGAGAGGCCTATGATAACAAAGAAACCACCAAGAAAATAGTGGTAGCCCTAGAAGAAGGAGAGGAAAGGTGCACTTACATAGGACATGACCTGACGAAAGAAGAAGAGCGCGAATTGATAGCCTTGCTAAGAGAATACAGAGACGTATTCGCTTGGAGCTACAAGGATTTGAAAGGTGTAGACCCGGACATATGCTCACACACGATCCCCATGACCTCAGATGCCAAACCCTCTAAGCAAAAGCCATACACATACAATGATAATTATGCGGCCAAGATCAAAGAAGAGATAGATCGTCTGGTAGAAGCTGGATTTATCTATGAAATTGAGCACACTGAGTGGGTATCCCCCCCCATTGTAGTGGTGCCCAAGAAGAATGGAAAGCTACGTGTATGCATTAACTTGAAGAAGGTTAATGCAGCCACAATTCGAGATAACTATCCACTTCCAATTACCGAGCATCTATTAGAAAGGGTAGCAGGCAAGGAAGTATACAACTTCCTTGATGGATTTTCGGGCTACAATCAAGTAGCCATAGCTCCAGAAGATCATCATATAACAGCTTTTGCCACAGAGTGGGGCATATTTGCCTTTAGAGTAATGCCATTTGGGCTTACCAATGCTCCTGCAACCTTCCAGAGGCTAATGTGTCATGTATTTAAAGAGTTCTTGAGGAAGAATTTGGAAGTCTATGTTGATGACCTCTGTGCTCATTCCAACATTAGACAGACACATATACCAGAACTCAGGCAAATCTTTGACAAATGCAGAGAATATCAAGTCTGCTTGAACCTAGAAAAGTGTGTTTTCATGGTCAGGCAAGGAAAGATTTTAGGACATAGTGTCAAAGAATGGCATATCCACTGATGAAGAGAAAGTAAGAGCCATAGCAGAGTTGCCTAGGCCGAAGAATGTCAAGGAAATACAAGCTTTCATGGGGCATTGTGGTTATTATGGACGGTTTATACACATGTATGCCATCATAGCAAAGCCGCTGTATGGACTTTTGACTAACTTTGAGTGGACTAATGAATGCGAGGACTCCTTCAATGAGCTCAAAAGAAGATTGTGTTCAGCACCAATCTTGACCACTCCAAATTGGAATAAGTCCTTTCATGTTCACATGGATGCATCCAATTATGCTATTGGATGTGTACTCACACAACCTACTGGTGAAGGTAATATGGATCTTCCAATTGCCTATGCTAGTAGACAATTAAATGCAGCTGAACGAAACTATACAACCACTGAAAGAGAAGGATTAGGCATGGTATATGCAGTTAAAAAGTTTAGACATTATTTGCTTGCAAATAAGTTTAAAATTTTTACTGATCATCAAGCACTGTTATACTTGATAAACAACCCATGCAATACAGGTAGATTAGTGAGATGGTTTCTCTTACTAATGGAATACGACTTTGAAGTGGTGGTGAGGAAAGGGAAGACTCACTTGAGAGCAGACCATCTCTCTAGGCTCACATCTGGAGAAGAACCACAAGGAGTATCGGATGACCTTCCTGATGCTTACTTGTTTAACTTGGAAGTTGTACCTCAGTGGACTAAGCCATTAGTGCCAGTACTGACATACGGGCCTAACCACCCAGTCATAAACACTCAAGATAGGGAGGTAGTAAGAGCCCAAAACTACCATATCATGGCAGGAAGTATGTACAAGCATACAGATCAAGGGATCTTGGCTTGTTGTGTGGAAGAGGACGAGTATGCTAAATGGTTGCAACTAGCACATGTAGGTGCATTAGAGCAGCACTACTCGAAGCAACGAACCCTATAGACACTAAGGAGACTCAGAGTGCATTGGCCGACTATGCAAGCTGATGTCCAAAAGTTATGCAAGGAATGCCCAATCTGCTGCACTAAACCACCTGTGGAACATGCCACTCTTTATCAAGTTTCCATAGTGCCAGATTGGAGTAACCCATTAGTAACCTTCCTGAGGACGAGAACATTCCCTCATGATATGACACTGGCTAGACAAAGAAGACTAGAACAAGAGGCCCTAGATTACTCACTCATTGGTGACAATCTATACAAGCATGGTAAAGATGGTCACCTTAGACTCTGTGTTCATGAGAGTGAATATTTAAAGATCTTGGAAACTGCTCACCAAGGTGTAGCAGGAGGACACATTGGACCAGATCGGGTGATCAAGGCAATACTATTTGCGGGCTTCTGGTGGCCGACCCTTCACATGGATGCACATACCTATGTGAAACGGTGTGATGTTTGTCCGAAAACTCAGTACCCTATATGCAAGGATGAAATGCCACTGAAACCTATGATGAGTGGACGTGCTCAAAAGAAGATTGTGTTCAGCACCAATCTTGACCACTCCATATTGGAATAAGTCCTTTCATGTTCACGTGGATGCATCCAATTATGCTATTGGATGTGTACTCACACAACCTACTGGTGAAGGTAATATGGATCTTCCAATTGCCTATGCTAGTAGACAATTAAATGCAGCTGAACGAAACTATACAACCACTGAAAGAGAAGGATTAGGCATGGTATATGCAGTTAAAAATTTAGACATTATTTGCTTGCAAATAAGTTTAAATTTTTTACTGATCATCAAGCACTGTTATACCTGATAAACAACCCATGCAATACAGGTAGATTAGTGAGATGGTTTCTCTTACTAATGGAATACGACTTTGAAGTGGTGGTGAGGAAAGGGAAGACTCACTTGAGAGCAGACCATCTCTCTAGGCTCACATCTGGAGAAGCACCACAAGGAGTATCGGATGACCTTCCTGATGCTTACTTGTTTAACTTGGAAGTTGTACCTCAGTGGGCTAAGCCATTAGTGCCAGTACTGACATACGGGCCTAACCACCCAGTCATAAACACTCAAGATAGGGAGGTAGTAAGAGCCCAGAACTACCATATCATGGCAGGAAGTATGTACAAGCATACAGATCAAGGGATCTTGGCTTGTTGTGTGGAAGAGGACGAGTACGCTAAATGGTTGCAATTAGCACATGTAGGTGCATTAGAGCAACACTACTCGAAGCAACGAACCCTATAGACACTAAGGAGACTCGGAGTGCATTGGCCGACTATGCATGTTGATGTCCAAAAGTTGTGCAAGGAATGCCCAATCTGCTGCACTAAACCACCTGTGGAACATGCCACTCTTTATCAAGTTTCCATAGTGCCAGATTGGAGTAACCCATTAGTAACCTTCCTGAGGAAGAGAACATTCCCTCATGATATGACACTGGCTAGACAAAGAAGTCTAGAACAAGAGGCCCTAGATTACTCACTCATTGGTGACAATCTATACAAGCATGGTAAAGATGGTCACCTTAGACTCTGTGTTCATGAGAGTGAATATTTAAAGATCTTGGAAACTGCTCACCAGGGTGTAGCAGGAGGACACTTTGGACCAGATCGGGTGATCAAGGCAATACTATTTGCGGGCTTCTGGTGGCCGACCCTTCACATGGATGCACATACCTATGTGAAACGGTGTGATGTTTGTCAGAGAAATCAGTACCCTATACGCAAGGATGAGATGCCACTGAAACCTATGATGAGTGGACGTGCATTCTCTAAATGGGGAATAGACTTTGTAGGTCCTATTAATCCCCCAGCCAAGGGTTCACATGCTGAATATATCATTGTGGCCATTGACTATTTAACCAAGTGGGTAGAAGTGAAAGCTACCACAAAGAATGATGCTCATACGGTAGCTAAGTTCTTATTTGAGAATGTATTCACAAGATACGGGCTACCTATAGAGCTAGTCAGTGATAGAGGAACTCACTTCTTGAATGAGGTTATTGAAAATCTTCTCCAAGAACTCTTGGTAGTACATAAGAAGTCTGCGCCCTATCACCCACAAGCTAATGGCCAGGCTGAGAGCACCAATAAGATCCTATGCAATGTGCTGACTAAATTGGTAAATAATAAACGCTCTGATTGGGACAAATAGCTACATCACGCTGTTTGGGCATACCGAGTGGCCTATAAAACGATACTCCAAGCCACACCTTTTCAGATGGTATTTGGCCAAAATGCGGTGCTACCTCTGGACTTCTTGATTCCCACATTGAGAATAGCATAGGAGCATGAGTGGACGGGTCATGAACTCTCTTTGAGAATTTTTGACCTTGAACGATTAGGTGAAACCAGACTAAGAGCTACAGCAGGAATATATGCAGCTAAGAAACGACAGAAGGCGTACTTTGATGCCCATGTTAAGGATAAAGGATTAAAGGCCGGAGACTTAGTTTTGGTATATACTCTGAAACAACATGCGAGAAAGCTAGAAAAACGTGGTTACGGACCTATGATCATCAACAGGATTTCAACTAGTGGAGCAGTACAACTAGCCACTTTAGAAGGCCATATTCTCCCTAGCTACATAAGTGGATGCAGAGTCAAGTTATATCAGTAACCTCTCACGAAGGAAATGCTCAATCGACTCAACACTGCCAAGAAACGTAAAGAAGAGGAAAAACGAGTTCGAGAAGAAGCTCAGGCAGAAGCCTTGGAACGCATCCGAAAAATGAAGATGAGAAGACAAGGACGAGATCAGCCAAGGACAGATGACTATGCGAACCTAGGATATCATATGGCTATGTGTGAAGTCTCAAGTGTAGGCCCCCATAGAATAGTTGACCGACGTCCTTTTGTAACCCTGGAGATAGGACAAGGAAAGAGTGCAAGAACTACACGTGCCTTGATTGATTCAGGAGCATCCACTAGTGCCGTTAAACTTTCTTACTGTCGAGAGTTGGAATTAAATGTCAATCCTATAGAAGCATATCTCATAGGATTGTGAGGTGTGGAAACCCCTTGCATGGGTGAGGTGGAACTTCCCCTCTCCATTCAAGATGTTCTAATGACAGTGAAAGTACTAGTGTATCAAGATGAGGATCTCACTGAGCCTCTTGTCTTGGGTCAAGACTGGATCTATGATCATGTAGTCAACCTAAACCTAAGAAGTGGACTTCTTCAGGTATGGGTAAATCAGAGTCGAATTACAGTTGAGCTAGATAATGGAGCACTCAAGGAACTAGGAAAGGCACAGACTCCTGGTCCTTCCAGGGGTACACATGAAGTTGACCATGCTGTTCTTGTCCAAAGCTATGTGATGCAGATGAATGGTGATCTCAATAAAGAAGTCAAGGACTCAACGGAACTCCCTTCTTTTCCAAAGGCCAGAAGGAGGCAGCAACCAAAGGCAGATCAATTACTGAAGACTACCTATGCTGGAGGCCAAAAGAACATGCGAAGCAGAATGCCTGAGCCATTGAAACAATTATGGGTGCGGAAAGGCGAGCGGCCTATTGTAGTCAAGTCACAACAACTATCTCAACTTCCTATTAGTAATCAACGACATGATACTAATAAGAGGACTTCCAAACCTTCTTTTGAGGAAGTGAAATTTATCTGGGTACCCAAGAAGTCGATGAAGGCTGGCCCACAATCAAGACAAATTTGGGTGCCTAAGGCTTGCTTGCAGGCTCAACTAGTCACGCACGAATTACATCATACACGACCGGGTTCACTCACTCAAAGAGCCGTTACCCACTCCTGTTTAACACGCACGAACACATATTCGCCCAGGAGCACGAACAGACTCACTTGTAAATGGGTTCCTAAAAAGCCTCATTTCCAAGCAGACATGCTCATAAAGCCCTCCAGAGTCTCCACAAAACCAAAACCAAAAGCCATCCACTGTGTTTGGCAGCCTAAAACTTGTAATAAACCCCCGACCCCCAAATGTAAATTCATCATTACATGCTAACTACATCACTCATACACTGCATCTTTCCATCTAGCTCTTAGGACTATCCATTCATTAACTACACACACAGTCATCGTGCACTCACTGACCCATTAGCCCATTACTCACCTCATGATAATGTTGTAACAGGGCCAAAAATTGTTCTATCTTGCCCATTACAATGTTAACGCATGATTCTATATTCTCATAGAACCAGCAAGCAAGCAATAACATGGAAGAAGCAGGAGGTACCAGTTCCCAGGCTGGGTCTAGCGCACAGATTGTGGACATTGAAACCCTCCTCCTTGAACCCCAACTCATTGAGAGGCCTCAAGAACTTCAAGCGGTGCATGTGCTCCCTATTTAGGACCCTCCTTAGGGACACACTTCTCAAGTGGGGAAACACGCTCATTGGTTTAGTGATGTCGCAGGGCCATTGGGTGATGGCACCTACTTCTGGGAAGCAGAAATTGAGTTCAATGGCAAATGGGGACGCTACCATTTCTTCACTCGCAAATTCGAGCAATGTCAGAATGCAGAAGTGATGCGATCCGTATGGACCAAAGCGGGATTGGATAGCTATTTCAGAGCACATTTGCCTAAGCCAGATTTCCTACGTTGCACCTATTTTAACAGTACCATCACTCCTAGCAGGGCTAAGGGAGGCGATAGTACTTTTGTGCTACCCTCACTGTTGCCAGGCCACGAACTCAAGAGATTCAAACTGACCCTCAATTTGGTACGGGAAGCATTGAACATGCAAGGTATGCATATTCCCACTGAGAAAGAAACATTGGTTCCAGGCAGGATGAAGCATAAGGATCTCAATAAATTGAAGAACATGGTAGCAATGACACCTACCATTGCTCTCGACCTACGAACGATCATGCAACATTTTGCTTTTCCCGCCCAAGAATGCTTCACGATGCCACCAAAAAAGATATGGTTTAGCTTGTACCTAGCGGAGACAGAGAATCTCACCATCAATATACCACATTGGATCATAGATCAGATCCACCTAGCCCATCAGCGATGGAATAAGAAACATAAGAATGTGCTTCATGGATGCTGTGCTCTGACCAGAATAATTTACAGGTGCTTAGCATATGACGTGCCCATTCAAAGAGCACTAGTATGGTCCAGGACTCAAGAATTCTAAAGACGGCTGTCAACGGCAGGCCCTCCATCAAAGAAAATGAGAGGGGGAGTTCAATTACCATGTGCCCAAGCAAGAGGAGCCACCACCACACCAGAGGTGACCCCTTCACAAACGCGATGTGTCCGACCATTCACCATTCGCCTACCCAGACCAAGTGCAGAAGGACCCAACCTGGTGTTCCCTCCGATTCCATTGGACTTGGAGTTCCCGCAAGGTTACACCCTTGCTGATTTGACAGATGAAGAAATTGCCCGTTTGATCAATGAGTCTAATCTGGAGACAGAAGCAGAGCAGACGCAAGGACCACAACCTACTACTACAACTTCAGCCCCGACCCAACCGGGAGTAGTCGAAGTAGAAGAGGATGAAGAAGAGACAGAAGAAGAAGAGGCAAACGAGGAGTATGATCAGGAATATGACGAACTTTCAGAACTAGCAAGTGCCCCGGCATACTCGGCCCAAATAAAAAGATTATACAAAACTATGAAACGAGTCCAAGAACAACACAAACTGTCGCTCGAGACAAGAAAGATGATCATGAGCCAAATGTTAGCCGAGGAAGGCGTGGATGACATGTTTATTGAATCGATGAACCTGCACACAGACGCAGTAGGCTTAGATGAGACTGTTCATGCAGCCATGACTTATATTCATCGATTTGAGAAACGAGTGCTTACTCGCCCCATGCGATCCGGCAAACAAATCCACATCAATGTATCAGAACCAGGAGGTAACACACAAACAGAAGCACATCAGGTGGAACCACTCTCACCCCCCACCTCACCTCTCACTACACAAGTCACCTCACCGCCTAGCACTACCACGCCTATTTCTGCCATTACCACAGTCATCATGGGAATTCCTCTCTCTCTCTCGGCATCCAATTCGGAGGAGTTAACATGCCCACTTTCACAACACTCTTCACAAATATCACATCCACCCCACCCACTGTTCCCATCTACACAGTCACACACACGTTTGACACAATGGAAACATCACCAGCCACAACACCACTCCCTCCCCCCACACAGCCTCAATCTCCCATACCCCCTCCACCTACCTCACCACTTGACTCCACAACATTCACAACTCCCTTCCCCTTCCCCATTCCCCCTGCATCTTCATCTTTCCCTGCATCGTTTAATGTAAATAGTATATTCATGGCATTACATCAATGCGTGTATCAACTTCAGAGTGAGTATCAGGCTCTCGAAGACCGTCATCATCAACTGACTACGAATCATCAACAACTATAGAGACGATGTACAAATATAGAAGAAGAAAATGCAGACCTCAATCAATGTTACACCACACTCGAGCAAGCTCATCAAACCCTCCTGGAGACACACCAACCATCACAAGCACCAGGTGTCAAACAACTCGAAGCCTTATTGGAAGTCTACCAAAGAGATAATCTGAGAGTCCGGTGAAATTTGACTCTACTCAGAAAACACATGGCTACAACCCTTGAAGAAAACAAGCGTCTGTAGAAGCAAAATGAAGAAAACTTGGAAGCTGCCATGGAAGGCTCTCCCCACGAGATCGACCCAGAACAATTCGAAGCAGTTCCCTCAGAAACAATGAAAACAATCTTGGAAAGCTATGCCGATCTATTAGAAGCACATGACAATTTGGAAAAGGAACGGGATGAGCTACATCGTCAGCTCAGGGAACAGGAGGCACAACCCAAAGTCATAGAAACAACCTCGAC
The DNA here is from genome assembly GCA_020310875.1 of Ceratopteris richardii. Classification (NCBI taxonomy): domain Eukaryota; kingdom Viridiplantae; phylum Streptophyta; class Polypodiopsida; order Polypodiales; family Pteridaceae; genus Ceratopteris; species Ceratopteris richardii. The sequence goes on along the minus strand of CM035431.1, from coordinate 18,658,877 downwards.
TTGAGAGGAAGTAAAAGCATTAACAGAGCAGGTGGCAGAATTGCAGAAGAAGTTACTGGAATATGAAAGACAACCCTCTCCAGTTGTAGAACCAGAGCCCGATGAATTGGTACCCATTGAGGTGGATGAATCGTATGAGGAACCATATGTTCCTATGTCGATGCCAGGAGGTCAGTAAACCTCAGAAGGAATGGACACCTTGGAAGTCGAAGTACCCGAATGGCTCCAGACACTCGAAAAGACAGCAAAAACCCATGAAGATCGAGTGGCAATCCAAATCCAATCAATGGCCAAATTAGAAGACACCATCATAAAGTCAGAATATTTCCACAGTATGTCTCATCATAGATGGATAGGCACCAACGACAATCAGTATGTGCCATACTGTGTACTCCTTGTAGATTACAATGTAGAGATTCAACGCCGTTGTGGCAAGGCTCCAACCTTTGCCACACAATTTGGGCCCGATGATATCCTAGAGAGTGCTAAAAAAGGATCCATTCATCAACCCACCTGGAGGATCCGTCTTCTTGAGACCTACCAGAGATGGTTCGTACTTGGACTAACATGCCACTCTTTATTAAATACAATCCCTGTTATGTTCCAGTCTTCCGCAGACGCACCTGGCCCGAGTTTACCATTGCTGCCAAGAACATCAAAGGCTGTGCAAAGTGGTTAAATTATGTTTATATAGCACCTCCACGAGGACCTCCCACTGTGAATTATATGATTTCTACCATCCGTCACTGGAGCATTCGACTACGGAATACCCCGATGTGATGGCCCAAATGTGCATGAAAATCTTTGAATTAATGCTGATCACATTCAGGACATTCAAGAACATTAAAGACCCCCACTTCTCAGGAGTTGGCTTCCTTACAGGCAACCAAGATCTGGTATATGACATGAGCACCACCCCATCAATAGAGGTAATATATGCTTGGCATGCCAGAATCAAGTACCTCCCAGCTTGCTTTAAACAGACATTCGAGGAGATGTTCATAACAGGATTTTGGGAATATCACTCAGAAATATTTGTACCCAGGCCCTCACATCTCCTCCACTTATTCGTTGTGGAAAGAACCATCCATTCAGAACAATTGCGGGTGCCACATCCAGACGTCCCAGGACCATTGAATTGGGATGCATTGCTAACAGACCTAGCACGGGGGCTGCGACTAGAAGAACACCACCTTGCTTCAGATGTGGTTCAATATTATGTCCAACGCACAACTAGACAAGGGTTTGTCAAAGATGACAGACGCGAGAGAGGGGGGGTGTTGACAGTAGTCAAGGAACTGAAGGATTCACAAGACAAGGAAGCCTACGAAGGGAGTCGGAGCGAAGAGAAAGCACAAGCAGACACATTAGTCAAAGAAGATCTAGCAAGTAGGCCATTTAAAATTTTCAGGCATCAAAGAGTTGGGCACACAAGAAGAAGGAGCAAGTAGGGAGCTCCAGGAATGTATGTCAAAATGTTAGAAGAAATCCCTACAAAAATAGTGATTTTCATTACTAAAAACCATTGTAAATACCATTTCATATTTTTGTAGCTCCATTTTGTGCAAGCCAAGGAGTCCTTGAGCTTGAGGAGCTTTAGAAGTACCTACCTATCAGTTTTCACATTTTTTAGACTTCGTTTGAACCTCCAAATAGGGCAGAGAACCTAATTTTTAACTAGGCCAGACACTAAGTCTGGACAAGGCCAAAACCTAGTCAAAAACTATAAATAGAGCTAGAGAGCTCATTTTTGAGGTTAGCATGTAATTGATTTGAACTTGTATGAGCTTTTTGGAAGTAATCTAAAGAACTCCATTGCTTCTCACTCTTTGTCTTGCTTTGTGTGTGTATGTGTGTGCATGTTAGTGTGCTTCGCACTCATGCACCTGTGCCTTCACTTGCTCGAGGTCATCATACCATCCTCACGTCTTCCTGGATTGACATTAAAGGAGGTGCTACTCATCTTTGAGCTACATACTAGTCTTGCTAACATCTGTTCTGTCAATGGCTCCACTCGTTGAGATTCTATTGATCAATAAGGGTCCATATCCGCGTTGTTGTAGTTTCTTGGCATGTTGTTTCAGTGTATATACTACGACTAGATCACCTTCCTTTAGGCCTTTGTATTTGACATGTGCATCATAATATGCTTTCTGTCTCTGCTTAGCAGCATAAATTCCCATGACTGCTTGTAGTCTTGTTTCGTGTAACTTCTCAATCTGCTCGAGTTGCTTAGATAGTTCATGTCCTGTCCACTCGTATTGTTTTGCTACTCGTAGACTAGGCACCAAAAAGTTAATTGGCAAGATTGCATTTTCTCCATAAACTAGGTTAAATGGAGAAACTAGTGCTAATGGCTGTCTTTTAAGCCACACGAAAGGCCCAAATTGCGTGGTGCACTTGTTTGTCCCAATCTGTCCTTCCATTGTTGACTATTTTTGTCAATAGTGTACACAAAACTTTATCGGAACTCTCTGCTAGACTATGGCTTGAGGGTGATAGGGGGCTGATTTTTTATGAATCACTAGGAATTCATTCATTAAGGACTCTATCACTTCATTAATGAAGTGTGTTCCTCTATCACTTACTATCTCTATAGGTAGTCCAAAGCGAGTAAAGATGTTCTCAAAGAGAGACTTTGCCGTGATTTGAGCATCGTTCTTTCTAGTTGCTTTTGCTTCTACCCATTTAGCTAGATAATTTGTTGACACTATTATGTACTCCGCATGTGATACTTTTACTAGTGGGTTAATAGGTCCTATGAAATCAATGCCCCATTTGGAAAATGCTTTCACACAAATCATGGGTCTAAGAGGCATATCATCTCTCCTAATAGGGTATTTAGTTCTTTGGCATACCTCACAACTCTGTACATAGGTGTCTGCATCCACACGTAGACTTGGCCACCACAAGCCTGCAAAGAGAATCATTTTTACAGTTCTTTCGGTTGAAAAATGTCCTCCTATGGCACCTGCATGTGCCATCTCTAATACAAGTAAGTACTCTCCTTCATGCACACATAGTTGTAGCTGATTGTCCTTTCCTCTTTTGAAAATTTGTCTTCCCAGTATGATGTAGTCCTTGCTCATTTCCTCTAGGGATTGCTTTCTAGCTAGACTTGCTCCTTCCTCATGCTCTCGTGTTTTTAAGAACTTCACCAATGTTCTACTCTAGGCTGGTGCTATTGTAGAGAATTGCAATGAGGTATGGTCTTCTGGAGTATTCTCTTGGCATTTTGAGCAATTGCTAATATACTCATCAACATCTTTTGGCATATCTGGCCAATAAACTCCCAATCGTTTTAATTCCCTTAATGTTCCATGAGTTTCCTTATGCATTCTCCATCTATTTATGTGAGGTTGTTCCATTAAATTCTTTTGTTCTGATTCTTCTACACACCTTAACAATACACACTTCCTGCCACAATGTGCAAGTTACATGATTGCAAAAATCCTTTCCTAGTATCCTTGTTGATTTGATGTTGTGGTCCATGAGTGAGTATTGGAATTAACATTTCAACCCACTTAGGACATACTTCCAAGTTGAACAAATGAGTATGTAGTAGGTCATCTGCTACTCCATTGCGTGGTTCTCCATGTGTTAATCTAGACAGATGATCAGATCTCACGTGAGTATTTCCTATTTTGACCACTACTTTGAAGTCGAACTCCATCAGTAACAAAAACCATCTTACTAGTCTTCCCGTGTTACATGGCTTATTGACTAGGTACAATAAGGCTTGATGGTCGATGAAGAACTTGAACTTGTTCGCTAAAAGGTAGTGCCTAAATTTCTTGACTGCATACACCATTCCCAAACCTTCTCGTTTCGTAGTCATATAGTTTCTTTCCGCTTGGTTTAGTTGTCTGCTAGCATATGCAATAGGGTGGTCTAGTTTTCCTTCATCTGCAGGTTGAGTTAATATGCATCCTATGGCGTAGTTGGAGGCATCCACATGGATATGAAATGGCTTATTCCAATTGGGTATCTTCAAAATTGGTGCTGTACTTAATCGTCTCTTTAGTTCATTAAATGCTCTCTCGCACTCATCCATCCACATAAATTGGGTTAATAATCCATATAATGGCTTGGCAATTATGGCATACATGTGAATAAATCTACGATAGTATGCACAATGACCCATAAAAGCTTGCAGCTCCTTAGCATTTTTTGGTCTTGGAAGTTCTAGGATCACCTTTATCTCATCCTTGTTAGTGGAAATTCCATTCTTAGATACGATGTGTCCTAGGATCTTCCTTGTCTCACCATAAAGATGCACTTTTTGGGATTCAGGCACACTCTATACTGTCAACACTTCTCAAAGATCCTTCGTAACTCCGGAGTGTGTTCATGTCTCTGACTTGAATATGTACATAAGTCATCTACGTATAGTTCCATACTCTTTCTTAGAAACTCTCTAAAGACGTGACACATCGACCTTTGGAAAGTAGCAAGGGTAGTTGTGAGCCCGAATGGCATCACTCTAAAAGCATAGACTCCCCATTCAGTTGCGAATGCTGTCTTATGTTGGTCCTTTGTAGCAATAGCTACTTGGTTGTACCCCGAGAATCCATCTAGGAAACTATAGACTTCCTTCCCTACAACTCTTTCCAATAGATGATTAGTGATAGGTAATGGGTAGCTATCATGGAGGGTGGCTACGTTTACTTTCTTCAGGTTAATGCACACTCTTAATTTCCCATTCTTCTTGGGTACGACCATTAATGGTGACACCCACTCTGTGTGCTCTATCTCATAAATGAATCCGGCTGCTAATAGCTTGTCTATCTCCTCCTTAATTTTTGCTGAATAAACATCATTGTAAAGTGTAAGGGCATTGTTTTGATGGTTTTGCATCATGTGTCATTGGGATTCCATGAGGAAAAATGGATGGATCTACACCTTTGAGGTCCTTGTAGGTCCATGCAAACACATCTCGATATTCTCAAATCAGGCGTATCATTCCCTCTTCCTCTTTTGATGAAACATCCTTTCCAATGTATGTACATCTCTCTTCTCCATCTTCCATGGTTGCTGCCACTTTCTTTGTTTATTCCTTGTTGTCGTATGCTTCTCCTTCTCTTGCCTCTCTTTTGGGCATTTGAATAGCTATCCTCCTTTCTTCTACTTCATATCTTTTGAAGTGCTCTTGGACTTCAAAAAGGTCTGGGTTTGGTCTAGCCTTATGTAACATCTCCTCATTGTTCAGTCTTGTCTTTGCTCCTTCTATTTCTAATACCTTGGGTGTTGCTTCTGTTTCATTGGTTTGAATTACTTCCAAATATCATTCCTCCGAATCAAATTCTGGTTTCGTTTCTATGTTTTTGTACTCCTCCTTCCATTCCTTTTCTAATACTTCTCCTGGCTCTACTTCTTGAAGGACTACCATGTAAAAATTTACACCATATTCTTCTTCATCTATACATTCGTTCATGGTTAACACCTTCTCATTTACACACACATCTAATGTGGCTAGAATCTCCTCCAATTGTGTGGTTCAAAAAATTCATCTGGGAAAACTTGAGGCATATACATTGGATCATCTATAGGCTGGTAATTCTGATGTGAGATAGGACATAGTTGAGTTTTTCTCTCTTCTCGCTTTGCTTCCTTACACATCCATAGTTGAGCATCTTCGTGCATCCATGATTGGTCACTTGAACCCACACTATGAATTGACAAATCATCCTCTTCCTTGTGTATGGGGTTCCATTGTAGTGGGGGTACGTCTCTATACAAAAATGTATGTAAATTGATCTTGGTAGTAGTTCCCTGATGTTGTAAGTATAATGCATCTCTCCCCCAGTCTTGTACTACCCTGGTGTGTCTCATGAAGGGTCACCCTAATATCATCTCATAATTATTTTCTTTACCAAATTGGCATACCGCTAGTGTTTTCGAATTCTACTCCGAAGGTAGTCAATTTGATCTTTTCCAATATTCCTAGGGGTCTCTCTACATGGCCAACTACTAATTGAAGCTTCATACATGTAGGTCACAGGGCTGGCTTTCCCCATTTCTCCCAAATTTCTTTGGTGGCTATGCCTACACCTGCTTCGGTGTCTAAAATGGCTTTTGTCATGTATCCATTATACGTGATGGGTAAGCATGTGTTGCCCTCATCTCCCCCACTGAATTCTCCAACTTTCTCAACAGGGATTTGTATGGTAGAAGGAGCTTCAGTTTCTTCATTTTTCTTTTTGTTCTCCTCGTTTTCTAATTTCAATTGTCTCGCCAATAGTTTCCATAATTGCAGTTTGGCTCGTTGTAACTCTTCCATAGTCAACTGACATTGTACCTTAGTCTTCTTGAGTTCTGCTAGATTGTGAGAGGTCTCACCTGAAAACCCATTTTCCTTGCCTTGAATTGTGGGAGCGTGAAAAACTATAGACATTTTCTCGTACTCTCCCATATAGTTCGGTAAGGATATCATTTTTTGTTGGGATGGTCTTTCTGTTGCTAGGCATCTATCAACATATTGGTTAAATCTTCGGGCAATCGTTTTTAGGGTTTCATTTGGGTTTTGTTTGAAACTATGGATTAAAGATGACGAGTTGTGCTTAATTCCTCTTTTGGTAAATTCTCCAATGAATTCTTAGAAAAATAGCTCAATATTTCCAAATTGATTTGGATCCAATGGTTGGAACCAAGTCAATGCCATTCTTGTGAGAGTAAATCCAAAGGAATCATACTAAACAAAGAAGTCATCCACTTGTTTAGCTCGTAATACTTGCTTAAAATCTGCTATGTGGTCATATGGTTTTACCCTTCCATCATAGTGATTTCTTGTACATTTAGAAACTTGAATCGGTCTAAGCCTTCTTATTTGTTCTGGTGGTTGGGGCATTAGAGGAATTGCTGGTCTAATTGGAGGCATTCTTGGTTGCACACCTGGATATGGCCTTGGTCTAATGGATGGCTAGTTCATGTTACCTACTCTAGGTGGGTTTGGTTGTGTGACTGCACTCTTGGCATTGTGAATTGCACATGCGTTTGATTGGGAATACTTCATTGGCTTGTTTGTCCTGACATTGTATTCTCCATTCCTGGATGAGTTCCAAAAGGGTTGTGTGAGGTAGTTGCCTGCTCTCGAGGAGGGAATACAAGCAACCCCATATACTTCAACTGGGACCTATCAACTACATCTACTGGCCAATACCTTCTTTGGTTTTGGTCTAAGTATGTGACTCTAGACTCATCCTCTGGGTCCTTTAACTCATAAATGGTTATTGGACTTACTTCCTATCCTTGGATGGTGAATCTGTTTGTAATAGTAAGTCTGACCCCTGGATTAGATATACATCCAATATGTAATCATCTTGAGGTATCAAATCCCCTCTCAAGACTTGAGTCACCACATACTTACCTCTTGGTGTAGTCACTAGCTCTTCAGGGTCAAGTCTCCCCAAGTTTCCTTGTCCCTCTAGTTCTCCTCTCTCATTGATCCAATCTGGGTTTTTTGTCACTATGTAGATGTGACCTAATTTATCCATGTATACTCCTCCCTCGTACTTAACTATGTGCCTGTGCACTATTGGCGATTCGAAAGAGTTTACCATTCTAGCAACGTACCTATTTAAACCATCAAGGTAAATAGGGATTCCTTGCTGATTTGTTGACACATACTTTAGAGAGGTTTGGTATTCACCCTCCACGGTTGTCATAAAGTTCTCCCTAGGAACAAGAACCATGCATGTCCTCTAAGGCCATGGGTAGCTCCTCCTCTGAGTCACTAGAGGTGTCCGCATAGATCGAGTGATGACTAGCTTGGGTTGCACTTCCTATCGATGAAATGAAACTTCTCTGGCTACTAAGCACCTGTCTTGATCTTAAGTTCATTCAACCCTTGGGGCCTATGTTTGCTCCTTACTTTCCCTTAGTTCACTCCTCAATCACTTCAAATTTTGCTCCCAAATAGCTTGAATAGTTCTAGATGATACCACTCTTGGTGATACCACATAGACGATATGATACCAAACTTGGCACGATACGATACCAAAAGTCTAGGGGGATACGATACCACTGAATGACATGATACGATACTGGAGGGGCAGATGATACAATGCCTCTGCAACCCCACGATACGATACCAAGGTAGTTGATGATACAATACTTGACCACTACATGATACGATACCAGAAATCACACGATATGATATTGGAATGCGCAGGATAGGATACCGACTCTATGAGTGATATGATACCAAAGGGTCAGGCAATATGATACCACTTTACGCATGAAATGATACTAGAGTAAGTGACGATACAATAACAAAGTCCTTGGCAATATGATACCAACATTGCACATGATACGATACCACTCGATTGACAATATGATACCGTGATCGAGAAAATACGATAGCGAGTGGACCACAATACGATACCAATGGGCAATCATGATCACGATGCCAGCACTCGATGATACAATACCGGAATAGTATCTCGATACCTCAAATGGGTATGCAGTGATACAATACCATGCGAAATCACGATACCAAAAATCAACCAATCGTGATACTTCAGCCAAATTTCATCTAAACTTAAATTGTTTTGGTGCAAAGTGTTTCTTTACCTCACCTCTTCACTCTTGACCTCCTGTATCACCTAATGGACATCAAAAAACTCTCTGTTATACCCCACGATACCGAAAACGCTTTTAATCACGCATGTGTGTGTTCTTAAGGTGTTTTTGATGCCAAAAATTTGTATAGCTTACCTTCAAGGATGTCTCGACCAAACTTTGTCCTCTCAATGTCACTCTATAGCTTGCTAGGTGTGATACCACCGCTGCGATACTGGTCACTGCTCTCCTCATGATACGTGTTCTCACAAGTGACTCTTTGAACTGATTTTTTTGGTTTTTACAGCTTTGTGTTGCCTAAGACCTAAACTGAACTAATTTTGAATTTTTCTTGGGATTTTTCTTGGTGTAATCTACTTCTCCCAACTCTACTCCTCTCTCTTGCCTAACCCTAACTCTTCCCTTACTTCCTCACTCCTAACCCTAAACCTAAAAACTCATTACACACACCTCAAGAGTGTGAAGTAACAAGTGCTGAAGTGCTTGACTACTTGCCATCGAATGAATTCACCTCTATAAGTAAGATTCTTGTTGGAGTTAGACGTCTGCAGAAGCACACGAACAGCACAAGGAAGAAGAAGAAGCTTGGAGCACAACACACACGACTGAATGTATTACTAGAGAATGTACAAAGATAAGTAGCCCATTAGGGCAATAGGCGTATATACAAGCCGGGGGAAAAAAACCTCCTAAAGAGGGAAAAAAGTGCCTCGGCGGTCCTAGAGTGTTCACACACATCACTACCTAAATATATCAACAAATCCCCCCTGGGAGTGATGCGGTGAACAAGGAGCTGGCACTCATGTATAAGGAAGTGCCGAGCTATGTGGAAATCACTCCACAAAAGGAAGTAAGCCCAAAGCTTTGCGGAAAGCTTCAAACTTCTCCCTAGGCAGAGCCTTCGTGAAAAGGTCTGCAATGTTCTCCTGCGTGGGCACATATGCCAAGCTGATCTCCCCAGCAGAGAACCTCTCCCTGACATAGTGATAATGCACCTCAATGTGCTTAGTGCGAGCATGGAACATAGGGTTCCTCGCAACTGCCAATGCGCTCTGACTGTCAGTGAAGATGGTGGTGGCAGAAGACTGGCCAACACCCAAATCAGCCATAAGGCGTCTGAGCCACACACACTCAACAGTCGCTGTGAAAGCTGCCCTATACTCAGCCTCACAACTGGAAGTGGCCACAGTAGGCTGCTTCTTGCTTAACCAAGATATACATGAGCTACCAAGCATGAAGCAAAAACCACTGGTGGACACACGAGTGTCATAGCAACCAGCCCAATCTGAGTCAAAAAAAGCATGCAAATCTGGCGGTAGTGATCCCCCCTTGGGATAAAACAACCCAAGTAGCCGAGTACCACTCAAGTAGCGAAAGATGCGCTTAACCGCTTTCCAATGCGTGACTCCTGGGCAATGCATGAACCTGCTCATCTGTGAGACAGCAAACTGAATATCTGGCCGAGTAATGCATAAGTAAATCAAGCATCCAACAGCCTGCTGATAGAGAACAACATCAAATGCATCTCCAGCATCATGAAGACTCAATCGTAAACCTGTCTCCATAGGAGTGGCAATAGGCTTACAGTCTTCAAGGCCAAAACGCTACAATAATGTGTCAATATATTTCGTTTGACACAAAGCCATTCCACCATCAACGTGCATAAACTGAATGCCCAAATAGTGATGCAAATGCCCCAAATCAGACATCTCAAATGAGGCATGCAAATCAGCCTTAAAATCAGCAATATGTGTCTCAATAGGACCAGTGAGCAGCATGTCATCAACATAGACAACAATGATCAGAAGCACATCATTAGCACGCTTAACATATAAGGTGCTTTCAGTTGGACTGTTCTCAAAACTATGTGCAATCAAATAGGCATGTATCTTCTCATACCAAGCACGTGGTGCTTGCTTTAAACCATATAACGCCTTCTTTAACCTGCACACCTGGTTTTCATGCCCTTTCTGCACAAAGCCACGGGGCTGAAAAACATACACTTCTTCATGCAAGTCACCATTCAGAAATGCTGTTTTAATGTCCAACTGATGTACATTCCAACCATGATGGGCTGCAAGTGCACAAATGCTCCGAACAGTAGTCATACGGCATGTAGGTGCAAAGGTCTCATCAAAACCAATGCCTCTTTCCTGCGCATAACCCTTTGCAACAAGCCTAGCCTTATACCTGTCAACTGTACCATCAGGTTTACGCTTGAGCTTGTATACCCACTTAGTGCCAATGGCCTTCTTGCCAGGAGGCAAGTCACATAAAGACCATGTACCATTCTTCATTATAGCATCATATTCAGATTGCATAGCAGCCATCCAATTTTCTGAATTTTGTGCTTCATCAAAAGAAACAGGCTCATTCTCATCACAGAGACTAGATGCAGCCATAGCATAGCAATCTGATGCAAAGGAGGTACTATGAGAGCCTGAACGAGTACGATATGACAAAGGTGCATCTAATTTGCTGTCACGCAAAGTCTGCACCAGCCATTTTGGCATAGTTTTTGCCTGTTCAATATCAGCTCTCTCATCAACAAGTGCATCATGTAAATCTGCATCAGAAATGGAATGATCTGCATCATCATATGAAACCTGCAAAGGCTGAGAAGTTGCCTCATTAGGACCAGCGTTAGCCTGTCCACCTGTAAAAAGAGGCATCAAAGTATCATACATGTCTTTGGAGCTAACAGATGTCTCCTTAGTACATGAAAGCAATGGCTGAATAGCATCTTCCACAAAGACAACATCACGGCTAACCAGAATGCGTTTAGTCTGTGGATGATACAGACGATAGCCTTTACTTTCAGAACTGTACCCAACAAAAATACATTTTACTGCCTTATCATCCAATTTTCTGCGATGTTGTTCAGGCACTAATGCATATGCCAAACAACCAAAAACACGCAGATGAGGAACTGATGGCTTGCGGTCATGCCAAGCCTCATATGGAGTGATAGACTGCAACGCTTTGGTGGGACACCTGTTCAGTACATATGCTGCACACATGACAGCCTCAAGCCAGAAACTATGTGGTAAAGCCTGACTTTTGACCATGCACCTCGCCATCTCCATGAGTGACCTGTTCTTTCGTTCAGCAACTCCATTCTGTTGAGGTGCATACAGCACTGTACACTGGTGTTTTATCCCACGTTCAGCCAGAAATGCATTAAAATCTGAAGACATATATTCCCCCCCTCGATCAGAACGGAGGGTGTCCATTTTACATGCTGACAGATTTTCAGCCAAAACCAAAAACTGTTTGAAGCACATGAACACTTCGGACTTTGCTTTGAGTGGATATACCCATGCATGCCTGGAAAAATCATCAATGAAAGTCACGAAGTAAAGGTAATTTCCAAAAGAGGGTGTCTGCATAGGACCATAGACATCACTATGTACAAGCTGCAATTTCTGCATAGCCCGAACTGAACCATCTTTTGGAAAGGAAGAACGCTGCATTTTGCCCAAAATACAGCCTTCACAAACATGTTTTCCAGGTGCCTCAAGTTTGGGCAAAGAGGACACCATTTCAGATTTCTGCAGGCGTAACAAACTAGCAAAATTCAGATGACCAAAGCGTGCATGCCAAAGCTTTGCATCTGACATAGCCTGAGAATCATGAACTGCACATGCCGAATCATTCACAGATCTTTCATAGTCTATGAGCTTATACAGCCCACGACATAAAATGCCAGAAGCAATAATCACATCGCCATTTGAGAGATCATGGACTGTACACCTGTCATCAACAAATTTCACAACCAAGCCAATCTTGGCTAATGCAGAAACTGATAACAGATTCTTTTTGATCCCTGGCACAAATAAAGCATCTGACAAAGTGAAAGAACTACCATCAGCAGTAGTCAGAATGATCTTACCAACTCCCATAACAGGATAAGAGGAGTTATTGGCGCATGTGACAGTATTCCCTGTAGGAGCAGGCTCAAGTGAAGAGAAGAAACTGCGTTGCGAGGTAATATGTTTGGTCACCCCACTGTCAAAGTACCAAACATCTGAGTCTACTGCAGACATGCACTGATCATGAGAAGATGGGTCAAAACTGCAGACAGTAGTAAACGCCCATTCTTCTTCCTGCACAAGATTTGCAGACTCTGTTTTTGGTGTAGAGGCCTCTGCAACAACCATTCCAGCCTCTTTCTTCTTTGCCTCTTTAGCAGCCAGTTTTGGACAGTTCTTTATAATATGATCATTTCCTTTACAGTACTTGCAGAACAATTTCTGCTTTTCTGATTTCTTTTCATCTTTATCCTAGTTCTTCGATTGTGCAGATTTGCAGATTTCTGCTTACTAGTAGAAGAGCTCCATTTTCCTTTGCCCTTCTGACTAGCCAGGAAAGCTTGATCTGCAACACGCATAATGGACCTGTTCTGCCTGGACTGATCTTCCTGCAACAGAACAGAGACTAATTCCTCAAATGACAAGGCATTCGGATTGCCTTTCATCATCAACCGAAGAGTAGAGGCAAAACTCTGATATGAATCAGGAAGACCATTCAGAACGGTCTGCACAAGTGAGCTATCTGGTATAACCTCATCAGCAGAAATCAATTGTTCCTTCAGGTCTTTGATCTTTGTAAGAAAACTGTCCATAGAATCACCTTCATTCATGTGCTCACTCTCCAACTGTTTTCGGAGGTAAGCAACACGAGCCTCATTCCTAGCCTGGTACAAAGTGGTAAGTGTATCCCAAGCATCCTTTGCTGTTCTGCAAGAGCGAATGTGAGGAATAATGGCAAGTTTGACAGACAAAGCTATCAATGCATGTGCCTGGGCATCTCTGCCATCCCAACGAATCTGCTCTGCAGTAGGTGCAACAGAAACAACAGCACGAACAGGAATCTGCGGAATATCATCTTCGACACCATCTTCATCAGCTCCAACACCTGTATTTGCAGTACCTGTCGTTACAGGTGTAACATGACGTCTTTCAACACCCTGCACAATGTTCCACAATCCTTTTGCAACCAGTACATGTCGCATCATATAAGCCCATAATGGGTAGTTGGTACCATCCAACTTATCCTCAACAGCCAACATACGGAATACATCACTGCTTTCAGCCATGGACGGTGACTAAAATACCTTGATGCAGAAAATTGACTATATCTAAAAAGTTGAACGGAACTGCCCAAACGAGTTCTGCTAGACCTGTAGCAGACTTCGAGACGCTTAAACTTGCAAACAGAAACTGGTATATACCTTTGGCACAAAAGGATGAAATAGCCTGCACAAGCACTGCGATAGTGCGTTCGGAGGCCGAAACGAGCTCAGATCGCGATTTCGGCACCACAGAGCGAAGCAGTTTTGATCTCGGAAACACCGTGAGTATGCTCACCAAATTTTGTGCGAATCTGAGACTGCAAACGGAGGAGTGTCGACGGCGCCCTAGAAGAAGCAACGACCTGCTCTGATACCAATTGTTGGAGTTAGACGTCTGCGGAAGCATGCGAACAGCACAAGGAAGAAGAAGAAGCTTGGAGCACAACACACACGACTGAATGTATTACTAGAGAATGTACAAAGATAAGTAGCCCATTAGGGCAATAGGCGTATATACAAGCCGGGGGAAAAAAACATCCTAAAGAGGGAAAAGAGTGCCTCGGCGGTCCTAGAGTGTTCACACACATCACTACCTAAATATATCAACAATTCCTTCACTCTAGAGCTATAACCATCACGAAGGCACCTTGGTTAGGTTTCTTCCCCGGCAACGGCACCAAAAACATGTGTACCTAAGTCACGAAGTCTTAGGAACTTGTGTCGGTGAGACTAGACTTCAATCTCCCCACAAGTGCATATAGTGGTGGATTAATACATTTGCAATTATCAATCCGAGGAACCATGAGAATCAAGTGTATGAAGACATGTGCACACATGATGGTAAGTGAAGTATCTAAGCTACAATGCATGAAAAAAGCTTGAGCTACCTCTCCAACTCACTAATTCCCTGTAAATGCATGCCCCAATACCATTTACAACAATAAGCACAAATTTGAACTTTTATCTCAGGTCCACACTCCGAATATGGTCAATAGTGGGTTTATTTTGAAGCTCTGGATGAGGCCCATTTATTGGCACTTGGATAAATCTGACAAATGCTCTCCAAGTTATGAGAAAAATAGTGAATGGCATGAAACACCAACACTCACTCCGCAACTCATAATGGATCACACACACACTACAATAGTTCAAAAGCAATGGAAAGGGATGGATAACAGTCCTACACACACATTTCAAGCATTACACACACACACAAAAGATCATGGAGGAGGAGGAAATCAGCAAGAGAGAAGCAAATTCAAATTCTCCTTCAATTCTTCACAATGGCAAAAAGTTGTTTACAAGAGTCACAAAGTGACTTATATACATGTGCCCTAAAAATGGTCCTTTCACACAAAATACTGACACTTTATTGGCTAGCTCTAATTTGCTACTATTTTTTACGAGTTATGTTATAAGAATTTGAGGATTATGCATCTAGAGGAGTCCTCTAGTGCATTTACATGGCTTTGAGGAAATTTCGTAGGATTTTGAAGAAGAAAAATTATGCTCATTAGTTTGAAAATTTTTGGGACTTCTCTTTTGTGCCTCTTTTCTCTGCAACACTAGGGAAGTTTTCATAGCAACTTTTGAGTGTGTGTGGCTCAGACACCTTATGACTGATTTGGGTGTTGGTCAGTCCTCTACCACCACCATCTTCACTGATAGTTAGGGCACATTGGCAATTGCGAGGAACCCTATTGTTGGCAATAGTCACGGCATCTCAAGACAAGGAAGCTGACATAAGGAATTAGAGCAAAGAGAAGGGCCATGCAGGCAAAGAAGTCAAAGAAGATCCAACAAATAGTCCATTCAATTTTTCCAAGCTATTCTCGTTTTAATAGTGATTTTCATCACTACATGAACATTGTAAATATCATTTTTGGTAGATTAGACTCCATTTTGTTCAACCTGAGGAGTCCTCAAGCTTGAGGAGTATTAGAAGTATTGATGTACCAATTTTCATAATTTTTCGAGCTCATTTGAGCCCCCAAAATAGCTAGGAACCTAATTTTTAACTAGGCTGTACACTACGTCTCGAGAGGGCCACTAGCTAGTCAAAAACTATAAAAGGAGCTAGAGAGCTCATTCTTGAGGAGAACAAATTATAGTTTGAACTAAAGAAGAGCTCTTGTAATTGTGTTTTGATCTTAATCAAAGCATCCATTGTCTCACTCGTTGTTCTTGTTGATATATTTAGGTAGTGATGTGTGTGAACACACTAGGACCGCCGGTGCACTTTTTTCCCTCTTTAGGAGGTTTTTTTCCCCCGGCTTGTATATACGCCTATTGCCCTAATGGGCTACTTATCTTTGTACATTCTCTAGTAATACATTTAGTATTGTGTGTTTGTGCTCCAAGATTCTTCTTCTTCCTTGTGCTATTCGCGTGCTTCCACAGCCGTCTATCTCCAACAATTGGTATCAGAGCAGGTTGTCGCTTCTTCTAGGGCGCCGTCGACACTCCTCCGTTTGTAGTATTAGATTCACACGAAATTTGGTGAGCATACTCAAGGTGTTGCCGAGATCAAAACAGCTTTGCTGTGTGGTGCCGAAATTGCGATCTGAGCTCGTTTCGGCCTCCAAACGCACTATTGCACCGCTTGTGCAGGCTATTTCGTCCTTTTGTGCCAAAGGTATATACCAGTTTCTGTTCGCCAGTTTAAGCGTCTCAAAGTCTGCTACAGGTCTAGCAGACCTCGTCTGTGGCAGTTCCGTTCAACTTTTTGAGATACAGTCAATTTTTTGCATCAAGGTATTTTAGTCATCGGCCATGGCTGAAAGCAGTGATGTATTCCATATGTTGGCTGTTGAGGATAAGTTGGATGGTACCAACTACCCATTATGGGCTTATATGATGCAACATGTACTGGTTGCAAAAGGATTGTGGAACATTATGCAGGGTGTTGAAAGACGTCCTGTTACACCTGTAATGACAAGTACTGCAAATACAGGTGCTGGAGCTGATGAAGATGGTGTCGAAGATGATATTGTGCAGATTCCTGTTCGTGCTGCTGTTTCTGTTGCACCTATTGTAGAGTAGATTCGTTGGGATGGCAGAGATGCCCAGGCACATGCATTGATATCTTTGTCTATCAAACGTGCCATTATTCCTCACATACACTCTTGCAGAACAGCTAGGGACGCTTGGGATACACTTACCAGGTACAAGCTAGGAATGAGGCTCGTGTTGCTTATCTCCGAAAATAGTTAGAGAGTGAGCACATGAATGAAGGCGATTCTATGGACAGTTTCCTAACAAAGATCAAAGATTTGAAGGAATAATTGATTTCTGCTGATGAGGTTATACCAGATAGCTCACTTGTGCAGACCGTTCTGAATGGTCTTCCTGACTCATATCAGAGTTTTGCTTCTACTCTTCGGTTGATGATGAAAGGCAATCCGAATGCCTTATCATTTGAGGAGTTAGTCTCTGTCCTGTTGCAGGAAGATCAATCCAGGCAGAACAGGTCCATTATGCGAGTTGCAGATCAAGCTTTCCTGGCTAGTCAGAAGGGCAAAGGAAACTGGAGCTCTTCTACTAGTAAGCAGAAATATGCAAATGCTGCACAATTGAAGAACCAGGATAAAGATGAGAAGAAATTAGAAAAGCAGAAATTGGTTTGCAAGTACTGTAAAGGAAATGATCATATCATAAAGAACTATCCAAAATTGGCTGCTAAAGAGGCAAAGAAGAAAGAGGCTGGAATGGTTGTTGCAGAGGCCTCTACACCAAAAACAGAGTCTTCAAATCTTGTGCAGGAAGAAGAATGGGTGTTTACTACTGTCTGCAGTTTTGACCCATCTTCTCATGATCAGTGCATGTCTGTAGTAGACTCAGATGTTTGGTACTTTGACAGTGGGGTGACCAAACATATTACTTGCAGCACAGTTTCTTCTCTTCACTCGAGCCTGCCCCTACAGGGAATACTGTCATATGCGCCAATAACTCCTCTTATCCTGTTATGGGAGTTGGTAAGATCATTCTGACTACTACTGATGGTAGTTCTTTCACTTTGTCAGATGCTTTATTTGTGCCAGGGATCAAAAAGAACCTGTTATCAGTTTTTGCATTAGCCAAGATTGGCTTGGTTGTGAAATTCGTTGATGACAGGTGTACAGTCCATGATCTCTCAAATGGTGATGTGATTATTGCTTCTGGCATTTTATGTCATGGACTGTATAAGCTCATAGACTATGAAAGATCTGTGAATTATTCGGCATGTGCAGTTCATGATTCTCAGGGTATGTCAGATGCAAAGCTTTGGCATGCACGCTTTGGTCATCTGAATTTTGCAAGTTTGCTATGCCTGCAGAAATCTGAAATGGTGTCCTCTTTGCCCAAACTTGAGGCTCCTGGAAAACATGTTTGTGAAGGCTGTATTTTGGGCAAAATGCAGCATTCTTCCTTTCCAAAAGATGGTTCAGTTCGGGCTACTCAAAAATTGCAGCTTGTACATAGTGATGTCTGTGGTCCTATGCAGACACCCTCTTTATGAAATTACCTTTACTTCGTGACTTTCATTGATGATTTTTCCAGGCATGCATGGGTATATCCACTGAAAGCAAAGTCCGAAGTGTTCATGTGCTTCAAACAATTTTTGGTTTTGGCTGAAAATCTGTCAGCATGTAAAATGGGCACCCTCCGTTCTAATCGAGGGGGGGAATATATGTCTTCAGATTTTAATGCATTTTTGGCTGAACGTGGGATAAAACACAAGTGTACAGTGCCATATACACCTCAATAGAATGGAGTTGCTGAATGAAAGAACAGGTCACTCATGGAGATGGCGAGGTGCATGGTCAAAAGTTAGGCTTTACCACATAGTTTCTGGCTTGAGGCTGTCATGTGTGCAACATATGTACTGAACAGGTGTCCCACTAAAGCGTTGCAGTCTATCACTCCATATGAGGCTTGGCATGACCGCAAGCCATCTCTTGCTCATCTGTGTGTTTTTGGTTGTTTGGCATATGCATTAGTGCCTGAACAACATCGCAGAAAATTGGATGATAAGGTAGTAAAATGTATTTTTGTTGGGTAGAGTTCTGAAAGTAAAGGCTATCATCTGTATCATCCATAGACTAAACGCATTTTGGTTAGCCGTGATGTTGTCTTTGTGGAAGATGCTATTCAGCCATTGCTTTCATGTACTAAGGAGACATCTGTTAGCTCCAAAGACATGTATGATACGTTGATGCCTCTTTTTACAGGTGGACAATCTAGTCCTGGTCCTAATGAGGCAACTTCTCAGTCCTTGCAGGTTTCATATGATGATGCAGATCATTCTATTTCTGATGCAGATTTACATGATGCACTTATTGATGAGAGAGCTGATATTGAGCAGACAAAAACTATGCCAAAATGGCTGGTGCAGACTTTGCGTGACAACAAATTAGATGCACCTTTGTCATATCGTACTCGTTCAGGCTCTCATAGTGCCTCCGTTGCATTAGATTGCTATGCTATGGCTGCGTCTAGTCTCTGTGATGAGAATGAGCCTGTTTCTTTTGATGAAGCACAGAATTCAGAAAATTGGATGGCTGCCATGTAATCTGAATATGATGCTATAATGAAGAATGGCACTAAGTGGGTATACAAGCTGAAGCGTAAACCTGATGGTACAGTTGACAGGTATAAGGCTAGGCTTGTTGCAAAGGGTTATACGCAGGAAAGAGGCATTGATTTTGATGAGACCTTTGCACCTACATGCCATATGACTACTGTTCGGAGCATTTGTGCACTTGCAGCCCATCATGGTTGGAATGTACATCAGTTGGACATTAAAACAACATTTCTGAATGGTGACTTACATGAAGAAGTGTATGTTTTTCAACCCCGTGGCTTTGTGCAAAAAGGGCATGAAAACCAGGTGTGCAGGTTAAAGAAGGCATTATATGGTTTAAAGCAAGCACCACATGCTTGGTATGAGAAGATACATGCCTATCTGGTTGCACATGGTTTTGTGAACAATCCAACTGAAAGCACCTTATATGTTAAGCATGCTCATGATGTGCTTCTGATCATTGTTGTCTATGTTGATGACATGCTGCTCACTGGTCCTATTGAGAAGCATATTGCTGATTTCAAGGCTGATTTTCATGCCTCATTTGAGATGTTTGATTTGGGGCATTTGCATCACTGTTTGGGCATTCAGTTTATGCAAGTTGATGGTGGAATGGCTTTGTGTCAAACGAAATATATTGACACATTATTGCAGCGTTTTGGCCTTGAAGACTGTAAGCCTATTGCCACTCCTATGGAGACAGGTTTACGATTGAGTCTTCATGATGCTGGAGATGCATTTGATGATGTTCTCTATCAGCAGGCTATTGGATGCTTGATTTACTTATGCATTACTCGGCCAGATATTCAGTTTGCTGTCTCACAGATGAGCAGGTTTATGCATTGCCCAGGAGTCACGCATTGGAAGGCGGTTAAGCGCATCTTTCGCTACTTGAGTGGTACTCGGCTACTTGGGTTGTTTTATCCCAAGGGGGGATCACTATTGCCAGATTTGCATGCTTTTTCTAACTCAGATTGGGCTGGTTGCTATGACACTCGTGTGTCCACCAGTGGTTTTTGCTTCATGCTTGGTAGCTCATGTATATCTTGGTTGAGCAAGAAGCAGCCTATTGTGGCCACTTCCAGTTGTGAGGCTGAGTATAGGGCAGCTTTCACAGTGACTGTTGAGTGTGTGTGGCTCAGACGCCTTATGGCTGATTTGGGTGTTGGCCAGTCTTCTGCCACCACCATCTTCACTGACAGACAAAGCGCATTGGCAGTTGCGAGGAACCCTGTGTTCCATGCTCGCACTAAGCACATTGAGGTGCATTATCACTATGTCAGGGAGAGGTTCTCTACTGGGGAGATCAGCTTGGCATATGTGCCCACGTAGGAGAACATTGCAGACCTTTTCACGAAGGCTCTTCCTAGGGAGAAGTTTGAAGCTTTCCGCAAAGCTTTGGGCTTACTTCCTTTTGTGGAGTGATTTCCACATAGCTTGGCACTTCCTTATACATGAGTGCCAGCTCCTTGTTCACCGCATCACTCCCAGGGGGGATTTGTTGATATATTTAGGTAGTGATGTGTGTGAACACACTAGGACCGCCGGGGCACTTTTTTCCCTCTTTAGGAGGTTTTTTTCCCTGGCTTATATATATGCCTATTGCCCTAATGGGCTACTTATCTTTGTACATTCTCTAGTAATACATTCAGTATTGTGTGTTTGTGCTCCAAGCTTCTTCTTCTTCCTTGTGCTATTTGCGTGCTTCCATAGACGTCTATCTCCAACAGTTCTTACGTGTGTGTGCGTGTGTGTATGTGTGTGCATGCTTGTGTGCTTCTCCATCACCACTTGTGCACATCACTTGCTTGAGGTCTTTATACCATCCTCATGTCTTTTCGCATTGACATTAAAGGAGGTGCTACTCACCACTGAGCTACACCAAATTTTGGCACCATTTACGGGGATCGAGCTTTGAGGACGAGCGTATGATGGTAAGATGTAGAGTAGAGATGTTGGAAGAGTAGGTAAGCATTTTCTTTTACTTGATTTTACCTTCCTCTTCACTTCTAAACACCATATCCATTCATCATCTTCACCACTGCTACCATATACCTCCATCTCCATTCATTTCCTCATTTTCACTTGAGAGCGAGAGCGAGAGAGAGCTTGTATGTGCATGTATTTTCTGTGTTTTCTTGAGTGTTCTTGCAGGTACCAACTTCCATACCAGCTACATTAGCTCTAGTAGGTGAGAAAATTGTCTGTGTAGGTCTCGAGGTGTTGACCTCTATCGATTGCGATCGACTAGAAAGTTTGACTATTGGTAAAACAAAGTGCACCACCATAAAGCACATGATTAGCACATCCTAAATCACTTATTACAGTCAAAAAATTCCATGATTTTTTGTCAGTAATGATTAACACTATCGATCGTGATCGACACCCATGATCAACACCTCTGTTAATCGCAATTGATACCATCAATCGCGATCCACACTACCGACGGAGAGACCATGTCAATCACGACCAACCCATCGATTGCGATCGACAGCCACGAGAGATTGCCATGTAAGCCTCTGTAGCTCAAGTGTAAGCACCACTTCCTTTACTTGTCAATCTGCAGAGATGTGGGGACTGATATGAAGATCGTGAGCAATTGTGGTGAGCAAATGTGAGTGACAAACACATACATGCACGCACACACACACACACACACACACAAGGCAAGAGCAAAGAGAGGAACAATGGAAGGACTTTGATTACAAAATAAATCTATTACAAAGCTGAAATCTACCACAACCCAACCACAAAAATGAGCTCTCTAGCTCTTTTTATAGTTTTTGAGTAGTTTTTGCCTTGTCCAGACCTAGTGTCCGGCATAGTTAAAAGTTGAACTTCTACAAGGATGAGACAGTTGAGGGATCTCTAAGAGAATTTTCATTAAAACAAAGCAAATTGGGTCTTTGAAGTGCATGCATGGACATAGTCTATTGAGTCAATTGAAGCTAAATCTTGAGCTAACTATGGGTTTGTTACAGGTCCATTGAGAGCACTAGAGGGCATCCAAAGCAAGGGTATTCTGCACGCTTGAGAAGGGGTTCTTGGGCACCCTAGAGCAAGGGATAAAGTGTCAATCACACTGCTAGGTCTTGGGCCCAGTAGTTGAGCAATTACCTGCACTACCCTAGCTCTGAAACTAATGAATCAGAGATGTCTTATGGTATGGAGAGACCCACAGGAAGCTCGGGTGTGGCTTACTTAGAGAAACCTGAAGGACCATACAAAACTCAACTTGAATACATAAGGACCAACCAATTAAGTGCTCGCATCTATGAGGACTGTGTAAGAAGACATGTTGTCCATATTAAAAAGCCAGATCACTCCATTGGACTAGAACATCCAATCATCAAATTTCAGAACGGTGCATACCTAGATAAGGAAGGAACAATGTACATGTGTTGAAGCTCAAGGTCAAGGACAAAGCATCGAAGTGCATCAAGGAAGTGGACACACAAGAAAAAGGAGCAAGTAGGGAGCTCCAAGAAGCACCTGTCAAATTTTCAGAAGAAATCCCTATAAGAATAGTGATTTTTATCACTAAAAACCATTGTAAATACCATTTTCCATTTTTTGCAACTCCATTTTGTTCAAGGCAAGGAGTCATCAAGCTTGAGGAGTATTAGAACTATCATCCTACAGATTTTCATAATTTTTAGACTCCGTTTGAGCCCCCAAATAAGCCCTGGAACCTAATTTTTAACTAGGTTGGACACTAGGTTTGGACACTAGGTCTGGATAGGGCCAAAACCACTCAAAAAACTATAAAAAGGGCTTAAAAGCTCATTTTTGAGGTTAGCTTGTTGTAGATTTCAGCTTTGTAAGAGAGCTCTTTTGTAATCGAAGTTCTTCCATTGTTCCACTCTTTGCTCTTACTTTGTGCATGTGTGTGTGTATGTGTGTATGTGTGTGCATGCTTGTGTGCTTTCACTCACACACTTGTGCCATCACTTGCTCACGGTCTTCATATCGATCCTCACGTCTCCACGGATTGACATTTATGAGGTGTATCTCCTCATGTTGGTACTCACCATTGTGCTAGAGTGACACCAAATTTGGCACCATTGCCAGGGAGAGAGCTTGGAGGACGAGTGTGTGATGGTAAGATGTAGAGTAGCAATGTTGGAGGGTAAAAAAAATCACCATTTTTAGTTCAATTTCTGAGTTTTGCTTCATCTCCATCATCATCATCATCTCCATCTTCTCCCATCTTCAGCTTCTCTATTTTTTTTCATTTTTCGGCAGTACATTTACTCATTTTTTACTCGTGGCTGTGAGAAAGAAGCGCAGGGGAGTTGAGAATAAAAAATGCTGAAGAAACACACTTGAAAAACTCTCAAAAACACCAAAATATGGGCGCTAATATCGCGGAGTGACAGGAACAGCGTCTGGTATCGCACGGGTGGTATCACCAGGTTGGAGATAGATTTTGCATGTACATGCTGACAGGAGTGACAAGGATGACACAAGGTACACATATTTGCAAAAAAAATTTGAATTTGGACCTCCAAAACTCCAAGTATCATGTCCGGTTGAGTTTTGGTATCACGATACTAGAACTCCGGTGTATCGCGATACTTGTCGGTATCGTATCGTGCATATCCAATTGAGGTATCGCGATACCATTCTGGTATCGTATCGTCAAGTGCTGGTATCACGATCGCGGTCGCCCCGGTGGTATCGTATCATGATCCACCTGGTATCGTATCGTGCCGGTCTTGGTATCGTATCGTTGACCGTGTAATATCGTATTGCCTCCTTGAAGAGTCCTTATGCCCAAGCAAAATATGATTATACAAGTTTCCGAGCTCTCTTTCACTCACGCCCCGCTGTCGTAGAGATATTCATCTCTACTTTCATGTCTTGATCAAATGATTTTTCTTGAGGTATCAATCGACAGCTGATAGTTTCTTTTAGCCATGGCGAAGGCCTATCCAGAGGTCAGTGATTCGGAAATGCTACGAATATTAAAGAAATTCGGTTGAAGTCCGAAACATTAACAATAGGGTTGGCAAAGGAGTTTTGGGTTGTCAGTCACAGAAATTCACATCAAGATTGTTCCATTTATTATTTTACATACCTTGAGGATTGGTTAGCACGGCAAAGTATTGATGTGCTAATTGGCTATAGTAGATCATGGAGTTGCCTCTGGTATAGTTCTCTATTTTTCCAGAAAATAATGGTAAAGTGAAAAATTGGGAACGCACATGTTAAAGAGAAAGAAAAGTGGGATTTGCATGAAAACGGAACGCTGCCTTTTGGGAGTTTTGTGACAAAAAGGATGGCTGGGAATAAAAAAGAAAAAGCCACTTCACGTTCTGCGCCGGGAGACAGATAACTAGAGGTTGGCTCTCGGAGTTCAGGAAGGACGGTGGGCGCATGCACAACAAAAAAAAAGGAGGTCAATTACACAGGAAATGGAGGCGAGGCAGCTCTCTAGGGGGGGAAAAAAACTAATCATATAGGACAAAGGCATCGTTTCTGAGAGAGGGGGGGGGATCGTCGCACATCGTTCATTCACCTCTTTCAGCTCTCGTCTGTTTTCCCTGCGTTATTCTTGACTTCGGGAGAGCTCTCTAGGCTGGTCGTACGTGTCTTTCCATTACAAAATAGAAGGGGTCGGCATGCAAAAAGGGGAGAATGCTTCGATAGCAGATGCCAATTAGAAACGAATTATTTTCTGTTGATGAGGAACGCTATCCGCTATTCTCTAATCATCCATCATAACAGTTCTGATATGGAAAAAAGGGAACAATCAGTAGCGCAGGCATCACAAGGCATAAGGACAGAGGCCCATCGCACGTAGAGAGGTTTGGCAACATCGTATATCAAGGATGACGCTATCTTATGGATGGGCAAAGAAAAATTGAGCAGAATTGGTCGTGAGAATGCGGATGAAGGAGATGATAGCATTAAGCTCAGACGAAGAAGGTTTTTTTTTATACGCTCAATGGTGACAACATCTACACACACTCTGAATTTTTTATCGTATGCGTTGCATAATTGACTTAATCTCTGCGTCATAATCGCTGCTTGTAACTTTCTTCTGTTTTGATATTTGTCCATGCTGATTTGATCGGATTATTCCAGTGCGGATAATGATTGGTTTTTGTTTCCTCTTGATTTAGAATCCACTTTGTCTCTACCCAGGCATAATACTATGATTTTGTTAAGAAAAATGAAAGGACGCAAAGAATGGGAATGGGAAACTGTATTTGTGATGACGTTTGTTGTTTTAGGTCCGTCCGACTCTTGATTGTATCAATTAATATTTTCGCATAGAGTTTTCTTGTACTTCGTTCGAGATTGTTTGGGGGGTTTTAACCATGATCAGGACTTTGGCAGTACGGAGATATTACTATTCATTGTCATAAAAGCTGGAAGAAGATGATGTGTGCAGGGTTTATATTGTGGGTATATAATACAGGGTTGCGCAAATGGATTTTTTAAATGGAACTAAGCGATTGCTTTTTATCTGCTTCTGGGGCAGTTGATGACTTCTGATTTTCAAACATTATTTAGCTAAAGAGAGCAGAAATGGTTGACTTTGGATTGCACGATAATTTCATGAAGATTAAGAATGCAGAACATAGATGTTTCCTCCATAAACAACTGCGTTTAATTATGTGATTAAGTTGTTTTTTTTTTTTTTTTTTTTTCCTCTCCGTGTGGTATTTGTGTTGGAAAATAAGGTTTCCAAATTTTATTTAAAATTGTTCGTCAGCTATGCTCTTGGCAAAAGTACAAAAATTAAGGCTCACAAATCTATATGAGTTGATATGGAGGTAGAAAATTTGGGAAAAGCGAGAAATTTTACTAGTGTGTACTTCACAAAAGCGCAAACAAAGATTTTATCGCCGTTTTGTAGTGATTATACTTGCAAGATTTTATTTGTGATAAACGGTAATCTTATCTTTTTGTTTGTGCTTGAAAGCCCTTTCATGACAGATACCAATTGAGAGGCCATCAGAATCGTGCACGGGTATGTTTATTCAAACATTGTCCTCAGTACATCGATCATCATCTTCGATGTAAAGCAGAAAGGCATTCAGAAATTTATCGACACATTACATATTGAGGATTGAAATCGATTAGCTAAGTGATGTATGTGTTCCGTATATGAAAACTTTATATCTACTTTAATATTGAAAGACTTTTCTCTACTTGCACATCATATCAACAAGAATGCTCTCGAAAAAAAAATTTATATTCTGGTGAATACAAGTGTGAACATTAAAATAAATGCCTTTGATTAGTTGGATAACGTACAAAAGTAAAAATTCTTCTTTATTTGACGAAAAACATTTGTACATTTGTACATTTTGACTGAAACTTAGTTCATTATGTTTAAAGTCACAACACTTAATATTGTTGGAAAAACATCGATTGTGACTAAAATTAAAAGGAATGGTCATCGAACTTGCACGTCCCTATGACTATAGTTTGTACACACCCTCACAAGGTGAATAACATTTCATGCAATTTGATTTAAGGTAGAGGATCTAATCACTCTTTGTGAGTCTTTACTTGAGTTGCGCCAAGCACCCCGCGTGCGCCGTTAGCGAGGCGACTGAATTGATCCGCCAGTCGTCAGAAATCGCGCCCACACTTTGAACCCGACGCGAACAAACGGCATTGCGACTCAGGTGCATCCGACGGAAAACAAATTCCAGGTATTTAGATTTGAAATTTTCTGGCTTGCATATAGTTAAAAACAAATATGAATTCGAATGTTGAAAACCTTCTGCATGAAATGGAAGCACGATTAGTTTCATCTATAGAATTAAAGCTTAATTCCAAGTTTGAGTTCTTAAACTCGTTTATTTCAATTTTAACTACAGTAGTATCTGATTTTAATGCGAATCTTAAGTCAATAGATACTCAATTCGATCACGAGTTTAGGAACTTAGAAGGAATGCTTCATTATGACCTTTCAAATTTAATTGAACAGATGGAAACATTGGCAAATCATGTAAAAGAAATCTCTTCCTTCAAAACTATAGGTCAGGAAATTACAAGTTTAAACGAGAACATTGCAAGATTAAACAATCAAATACAAGAAAGTGCTACATGTAAATGCAAAAATAAATATCAAGTACAAGTTCAAAGTAGATCTATGTCTTCCATTGACCAAAACCCTTTACCCGATTATCGAAGATTTGATCCTAGGGCATTATATCAAAGAGCAAAGAGAACTGTAAGGTGCTTCTGGTGTGACCAACTAGGTCATACTTATAGGAATTGTCTGGCTTATGAGAAAGCATGTAGGCAACATTTGGTATTAGAAAACGAACACAAAATATGTGATTATCATACGAAGGATCCTTTGCATTTAAACTTAGGTAGAGGTGGGATGGTAAAATATTTTGAACAAAAACAAGTCCGATCAAGATCAAACAAACAAGGTAAAAAACACTGGAGAGTAAAACGTGAAAATACCACAAAATCTAATGATCAAGACAATAATATGATGGATAACCCACAAGTTGAACTGATGATCCAAGATATTAAGCCAAATGATAAGCAAGAACATGAGAGATCAACTTATGAGAAAATAGGAAAATATGAAAATTTACATAATATTTCAATTGATTCTGATTATCAATCACTTGAAGGTGGGAAAATTGAAAAGATGGAAGAACAAGTGAATCTTGAAACCAGCAATCAATCTAATACTAAAGGGAAAATTGAGAGATCTAAACAACTAAGAAATGCAAATGAGAATGCAAACAATGAGACAAGTTTTAATGTGAAAGAACAAGAAGTTTTTGAAAACATTATCAAACAAATTACACAAAATATGAATAAATCAACTAAAACCATTAAAAGGAAGAATGAGTTATGTATGCAAGAAATTTTTGATGTTTTGTGTTAAAATTATTGTTTCTTACTAATGCGTTTTGACAAGTTATTTTGACAAAACTGGTACAAGAAGCCAAATTGATAAGAGGATATGTTATGATCAAGTTTATGATTGTTTATTGAATTTCTTTTATCCATGAATGGTATTTATATGGGAGTTACAACCTACTTCCTCAACAAAAAGGTATTTATATGGGAGTTGTATCTCTCCCTCATCAAAAGATAATTATGAATGGGAGTTATAACCTACTTCCTTATCAAAAAGGTATTTATATCGGAATTGTTTTACAAAATTAAAATTATGAATTTCATTAATGATTTAAATATTGCTTTTCTAATCAATGTTTTTGAGTGGTTTAATGCAGGTCAAGCAAGAAAAGAAAAATTGATGGAAGCTACAAAATTTGACTTAATGTTACTTCGGGGGTTTTTACAGATGAATTATCTAGAAGTTTTGAATTGAAAAATTTGGTTTAAATGTGCGAATACTTATGTTTTTTCACGAGTTTGTTTTCAAGATATTTTTCAGGTTCAAGATGAAGAATGGGAATTTATGGACAACCAAGATTTTCTTCAAGAGTAGAATATGAAAACCTTTTACTTCCAGTTTTGCACCATTTTATTTAAGCGTGCATTTCAAGTATGCATTAAATTATGTATGAACACATATTGAGTTTTGCCCTTAGGTGCACGTTCATTTGCACCAATCTCAATTGTAACAGGCATTATGAAATGTTTGAGAAAGTTCTAAGTACAGGAGATAGAAAACCTCTTCATCAGAAGCTCTTATCCTTTATGCACCATAAAATTTTGAAAATGCACATAAAGTATGCATGTGGTAGGGTCACACTACATGACCATGCATCAAGGCACGATCTGATCTATACCCATGCACATACGAGTGACTGTAAGGATGAATGTATAATCACATTGATATGTATGTGAGTGAGAGCACCAACCTCACCATCAGAAGCCATTTTCTTTATTGATTGCACCATTAATTTTATACATGCATTTTTCAAGTGTGCATATAACTAGGGCTAATTACGCAGCCGTGCATAAGGCACTTTGATTTTAAAACCCATGCACATATTATGCTATGAAATTGACTTTTATTCCGACGCAGAAAACAGGTTTCGTTTGGCGCATCCGAAGGATGCACAGGATTGGTGGGGGTGAATGTCGTAGAGATATTCATCTCTACTTTCATGTCTTGATCAAATGATTTTTCTTGAGGTATCAATCGACAGCTGATAGTTTCTTTTAGCCATGGCGAAGGCCTATCCAGAGGTCAGTGATTCGGAAATGCTACGAATATTAAAGAAATTCGGTTGAAGTCCGAAACATTAACAATAGGGTTGGCAAAGGAGTTTTGGGTTGTCAGTCACAGAAATTCACATCAAGATTGTTCCATTTATTATTTTACATACCTTGAGGATTGGTTAGCACGGCAAAGTATTGATGTGCTAATTGGCTATAGTAGATCATGGAGTGAATGCCTCTGGTATAGTTCTCTATTTTTCCAGAAAATAATGGTAAAGTGAAAAATTGGGAACGCACATGTTAAAGAGAAAGAAAAGTGGGATTTGCATGAAAATGGAACGCTGCCTTTTGGGAGTTTTGTGACAAAAAGGATGGCTGGGAATAAAAAAGAAAAAGCCACTTCACGTTCTGCGCCGGGAGACAGATAACTAGAGGTTGGCTCTCGGAGTTCAGGAAGGACGGTGGGCGCATGCACAACAAAAAAAAAGGAGGTCAATTACACAGGAAATGGGGGCGAGGCAGCTCTCTAGGGGGGGAAAAAAACTAATCATATAGGACAAAGGCATCGTTTCTGAGAGAGGGGGGGGGATCGTCGCACATCGTTCATTCACCTCTTTCAGCTCTCGTCTGTTTTCCCTGCGTTATTCTTGACTTCGGGAGAGCTCTCTAGGCTGGTCGTACGTGTCTTTCCATTACAAAATAGAAGGGGTCGGCATGCAAAAAGGGGAGAATGCTTCGATAGCAGATGCCAATTAGAAACGAATTATTTTCTGTTGATGAGGAACGCTATCCGCTATTCTCTAATCATCCATCATAACAGTTCTGATATGGAAAAAAGGGAACAATCAGTAGCGCAGGCATCACAAGGCATAAGGACAGAGGCCCATCGCACGTAGAGAGGTTTGGCAACATCGTATATCAAGGATGACGCTATCTTATGGCTGGGCAAAGAAAAATTGAGCAGAATTGGTCGTGAGAATGCGGATGAAGGAGATGATAGCATTAAGCTCAGACGAAGAAGGTTTTTTTTTATACGCTCAATGGTGACAACATCTACACACACTCTGAATTTTTTATCGTATGCGTTGCATAATTGACTTAATCTCTGCGTCATAATCGCTGCTTGTAACTTTCTTCTGTTTTGATATTTGTCCATGCTGATTTGATCGGATTATTCCAGTGCGGATAATGATTGGTTTTTGTTTCCTCTTGATTTAGAATCCACTTCGTCTCTACCCAGGCATAATACTATGATTTTGTTAAGAAAAATGAAAGGACGCAAAGAATGGGAATGGGAAACTGTATTTGTGATGACGTTTATTGTTTTAGGTCCGTCCGACTCTTGATTGTATCAATTAATATTTTCGCATAGAGTTTTCTTGTACTTCGTTCGAGATTGTTTGGGGGGTTTTAACCATGATCAGGACTTTGGCAGTACGGAGATATTACTATTCATTGTCATAAAAGCTGGAAGAAGATGATGTGTGCAGGGTTTATATTGTGGGTATATAATACAGGGTTGCGCAAATGGATTTTTTAAATGGAACTAAGCGATTGCTTTTTATCTGCTTCTGGGGCAGTTGATGACTTCTGATTTTCAAACATTATTTAGCTAAAGAGAGCAGAAATGGTTGACTTTGGATTGCACGATAATTTCATGAAGATTAAGAATGCAGAACATAGATGTTTCCTCCATAAACAACTGCGTTTAATTATGTGATTAAGTTGTTTTTTTTTTTTTTTTTTTTTCCCTCTCCGTGTGGTATTTGTGTTGGAAAATAAGGTTTCCAAATTTTATTTAAAATTGTTCGTCAGCTATGCTCTTGGCAAAAGTACAAAAATTAAGGCTCACAAATCTATATGAGTTGATATGGAGGTAGAAAATTTGGGAAAAGCGAGAAATTTTACTAGTGTGTACTTCACAAAAGCGCAAACAAAGATTTTATCGCCGTTTTGTAGTGATTATACTTGCAAGATTTTATTTGTGATAAACGGTAATCTTATCTTTTTGTTTGTGCTTGAAAGCCCTTTCATGACAGATACCAATTGAGAGGCCATCAGAATCGTGCACGGGTATGTTTATTCAAACATTGTCCTCAGTACATCGATCATCATCTTCGATGTAAAGCAGAAAGGCATTCAGAAATTTATCGACACATTACATATTGAGGATTGAAATCGATTAGCTAAGTGATGTATGTGTTCCGTATATGAAAACTTTATATCTACTTTAATATTGAAAGACTTTTCTCTACTTGCACATCATATCAACAAGAATGCTCTCGAAAAAAAAAATTATATTCTGGTGAATACAAGTGTGAACATTAAAATAAATGCCTTTGATTAGTTGGATAACGTACAAAAGTAAAAATTCTTCTTTATTTGACGAAAAACATTTGTACATTTGTACATTTTGACTGAAACTTAGTTCATTATGTTTAAAGTCACAACACTTAATATTGTTGGAAAAACATCGATTGTGACTAAAATTAAAAGGAATGGTCATCGAACTTGCACGTCCCTATGACTATAGTTTGTACACACCCTCACAAGGTGAATAACATTTCATGCAATTTGATTTAAGGTAGAGGATCTAATCACTCTTTGTGAGTCTTTACTTGAGTTGCGCCAAGCACCCCGCGTGCGCCGTTAGCGAGGCGACTGAATTGATCCGCCAGTCGTCAGAAATCGCGCCCACACCGCTTAATCCCCTCTTTGCCTCATGCACTTACACACACACACACCGTCTAGGTCACCCTCACTTTTTTCTTTCCCTCTCTTCCCTTCATGCACCCACGCATGCAGGCACACCCTTTACCCCTCTACTCCCTCAAGCATATATGCCCACACCCACTCTCATGAGCCGAACACATACACGCATATCGAATGTCATCTAACAACTATGATTTTGAACACGCTCATATGATTTATGTCATCAAGTGGGTGATTCAAACACAAAGATAGGATCATCACTCAGGATTTCAATGGAGCATATGAACCATCCGTCTTATCCTCTTTATCCCTTGAGACGAGACTTGAAGTTGTAGGATCTCTGTTAATTTCTATGATATACTCCAGCATCATCCACACTATTTCATCATGCACATATTAAGTCAGGTAACTCACATCAACGAGCCCTGGGTAGATCCTATATAACACTCATAAATTTTTCTCCATTTCATCAAAATATATGCAATTACTGAGGTTTGACTCTAGATGTATTTGATGCACTCGTGAATATATGCAGTAATGGTGAATCCGCAAACTTGAAATCCCAATCCGATCCATTAAGATAGATGTCACTCTATTGGATCTGACCCAAGACTTACGGCTTTCAGCTCTGAGCCACATCACACTATTGCATGAAAAATTGGGTTTTAAGAGGGTTGTTCACAACAGTTGAACTATATGCAATTCTTTCGTGTTTCCTCATGTCAGCAAGGTCCAAAATCTTTTGTTATATGTAGAAGGGAGAGAGTTAGACACTAGATGCCGACCATGGAGTATGTACTTATCAAAAAGAGAAATTCAAAGTGGTTAATGTTGAAGGGGAGAGGGCGGATAATCATTCAGAATCCAATACCACAAAACATTCACAACGTTCAACTGTAAAAAAAAACTATGCTGTGTGTTGCCATATTTCAGTGATGATTTCACAGGTAATAGGTAATTACTTTAGCATGCAACAATCCAGTCTATCATCAAAGTACAAAAATCATAATTTCAAGGAGGAATGCGAAACATGCAATGTACGTAGATAATGAGATCAAGGATTTAGAATCCGAGACTTTGCATAAAGCGCTTGTTCATAGCATCTAAAACATCAAAACGACATGGCAAGAATCTCCTTTAATCATACCTTTGGCATGATATATGCCAAGAAGTGATAACCCTTCTTTCTAGTGACCGCAGAACTATTATCCCTTGATCCCACGTTGCGAGAAATTTTGACCAACTATGATTGCTAGCATTCCTCCTTTTTGTGAATTCTGCAACGAATAGTCATCCCTCTTCTATCTTCTTCCTGCACAAAATGCCTCCTCGTCCATATAGGTGGGTCGTCGTCTTCCAAAGTGCCTTCATATTTTTCTTTGTCACTTCAGTCGGCTTCTTGAAGCAGCTCCACGAGTAAAGTGAGAGTAATATCTCATGTCAGATTTCTCTTCATCGGACTGAAACTGATGCCCTTCTTTCACTTCTCCTTATGCCCAAAAACAAGGTTCTTCTTTTTCGAGTTGCTCTACAACAAGCATTTCCCCCCTGCAATTGTGGCTGAGAATCAGGTTTGGCTTCTCATGGTGCACCTCTACTCCTCCTTGTGCTACAACTGTATGAGAACAGGTGCCCACCAATTGAGTGATACAAGCGGTATTAAACCCTCACTCAAAAAGTCCAATAGCTATCTGCTCACCCTGCATATAGATAGAGAGATTTCTCTCTCCAAACATGTGGATCCAATTTTCCCTCCCCATCATATACTTCAAGGGGAGCTTTGAAGTGTAATACTCATAGTTTCCAAAATCAGTCATAATTCGATAGCAACACTACATCAATCACTACAATCTTCCATGCTCGAGACCTTCAACAACCACCTAATCGAACCTGTCAGTAATCTTCAACAGTAGCAAACTCCTATTAGTTTTGTAACTGATTTGCTATGATTCACTATCGAAGACCACCACCATATACTACTCAGAAGCCAAAGACACTTATGTCTCACTGCCCAGTGTCGGCCTCCACTCAAGGTCCTAAATCTTTGCATCAACTGGAGAGTTTTTGTTTTTAGTGCATACAAATCTACAATCATTCATTCTCAGCTCTAAAACGCATACAGTACTCATACTCCCAATTTGCTACAGTATCCCTTCTCTCCTCTTGTACCGCTTCCTGTTGTATTTCTCCAAAACAAAAAGGGGAAAACTTCGACTATTCTGTGAACCTCCGATTTTCCTTTTGACGCCTCTCCTTCATCACCCGCTCGATAGAATCAAGCGACTCCCCTGCCCGCCTGCATAGCCAGGAAGGACAACACAATAAATAAGGTCCCCAATCTCTCCTCTACTACTGACCGAGAGAGAGAAGAGTGAGAGAGCGACTCGTCTGCTGATGGCCCCTTCATCAACTGCACATAGACCACACAAAAATCGAGGGGCCGAAGAGAGCCCGCTCCACCCATTATTCTCCTTTTATGGAGTTCTCCCTCTTCCCCATTCCTCACAACCCCCAACACTCGGCTACCTCCAAAATCGAGACGCAGTACATGCTTGAGTGAATTCGATTTTCTTCTCCCATATCTTTTGGAAGGAGCTCCCTCCAATCCTCCCCCTGCCTGCTTCATCAAAGTCCCCTTGCGTGAAATTGGTTACTTCCGTCAAGAGCTGCCGCCAGCCTTTTATTTCTTTGCACTACTGCAAAAGCATTATATGCATGCATTTCATAAGCAAGAAGATGAACAACATTTTGCTAGCAAGAACACAAGGGATCATTAACAAAGGGGCGTGCAAAAAATCTATGAAATGCGAATGACAAACACACAAACAAAGCACATCTCAAACTCCGCAATTCCACTACAATAATTCCCTGACAACATTTTTAGCAAAGCAATATACTCAATGTGGACAAAAATCCGAGCTAACATTCCTGTCTTAGTATCATATCATGTGAATTTTTGTATCGTATCATGAGGTTGGTATCGTATCGTGCAAGTCACAACTATCGTATCGTGATCATTCCCAATATCGCGTGCAAGTTGGTATCACCTTGGTAGTATCATATCGTCTAAGGTGGTATCATCCATAGTGGTATCACGTATCGTGGAAAATCCTGTATCGTATCGCCTGTTTTGAGCTCCCAGAGAGATCCTGTTTCCCTGTTTTAACCCTGAGAACCCTGAACTGGCATAACTTTCCCATACGAAATCTGTTTGTTATGATTTTGGGTTTGTTGGAAAGCTCGTGGGGAGTACTACCAAAACGGTTATGGTAAAATTAATACGTGGATTATTAGATATAGTATTTTGAAGTTGACCATCATGTGGACTAGGAAACCAAGGAGTTCCAAAGGATTTTGAGCAACACAAGAGAACCTTGGGACTAGAAGACAAGGCTTATGAACCTGAGATCTGGCAGACACTTAGGTAAGGATAGACAAAGCATTAGATCATCTGAGGCTAGTGTCAACCATACAACCAAGTCTTGGGCTCAACAACTTAGTGGTTATCCCTACACCTTACGTTCTGAAACAAGTGACTCGGAAATGTCTTTTAGCATGGAAAGACCCACATGTACCTCAGGCATTGCTTATTTACAAACACCAGAAGGTCCCTATAAAACACAATTGGAGTATATCAGGACCAACCAATTAGGTGCTCGCATCTATGAAGATGGTCTAAGGCAATCAGTGGTCCAAATCAAAAATCCTGACCAACCCTTTGGACTTGAACACCGAGTGGTCAAGTTCAAAGAGGGTGCATACATTGATAAGGAAGGAACCATGTATGTGGTTACCAGCCTACCAGATAGGATAGATGATTTGGGAAACATCATTCCTGAGAATAAGCTATGAGACCTAGAGAAAGGAGACGTAGAGAAAGGAGACCTAGAGAAAGGAGACCTAGGAAGAGACCCAAGTCTCCCAGAGGTAAGTCAGTCTTGACTAGAGTGATCACTCCAGATTGGATCCCTCAAGACAACAAAAGCATAGAATTGTTCTTAAATAGAGAAACAGAGGAATCTTTTTGGAGATTCAAGTTAGATCAACCTAACCCAATAGTCACCATCTATGAGTTCAAGGATCCAGAGACACCAAGGAAAGTTGTCTATCTAGATCACACCTCAGAGAAACTGTTCTTGGTAACAAAGCAGGATAGGCATGCATACACTTGGCAGGGTGAATCAATTTTCCCTCCACTAAGATCTAGTGTTTCCCATGGTATCCAAGGCACAGGATCATCCAAGGCTCATGAAAACCAGAGGGAAAGAACTAAAGAGAGGCTTGAGGTGAGCTTTGCACATACAATGGGCAGAGATAGATCGGAACATGAAGATGAAAGACCTGAAAGAGAGAGGCATCGAGCACATAGGCATCAAAGAGATGAACATGATTTTCCATTGCCCAGACTCCGAGAGCACTCAAGAACCCTTAGATCTTCTCAACTGGTGAAGGCAATGAAGAGCTACTTTGATGGATTTGGAGATCCTTATGATCATGTGGCCGAGTTCAAACAAGTGCTAAGAGCCGAACAAGTTGAGGACTTTCCCAGTTCGAGGCATCTGGTTTGACTCTTAAGGGTACTGCCTTAGCTTGGTTTCAATCTCTAAACAGTCGCAGCTATAGAGAGATAGGTCAACTACTAGAGGAATTCATTGTAGAATTTTCCAAGAGTGGTATTAGGCATAACACATCATCCCTGATCCACAACTTCAAGCAGACACCCCAAGAAATAGTGCGACTTGTAGGAAGACAATTTAGACAATACTTAGAAAGATGCCCTGTTCTAGAGTTGCCCACACTTGCTAAAAAAATGGCCTTGTTTTTAGATGGCTTATTGAGCACCAAGTTGAGATCATATGTGTACTTGAAAGAGCCTAGATCCATAGAAGATGTGTGTGCATGTGCATTGACATAGAAGACAACTTGGGAGAGGAGTTAGGACTGTTCAAACTCTATAAAGATTTTGACACTTCTACTAGTCATACCTCTAGAGCCTCCAATGAGATATATGAGATAGCGGAGCAGGTTGCCAAGAAGCTAGGAGTTCAAAATAGACAAATGCCAAGGGTCACCCCATTGAAGCGATGTTATACATGTGGAGGAGACCACATGGCTAGTGTCTGCCCGATGATAGCTCAACCCCAAGGAAACCCCAATGATCTGTATTGCACCATTGAGAGGAAATACACAAATCATACGTCTCAAGATTGTCCATACAATAGGCAGGCTATCAGACAAAATTATCAGCAACCTTACCAACAAGGTAGGTATCAAAACCAATACCAACAGCCATATTATAGGCCACAACAACAATATCAACCTCAATACCAACAACAATATCAAGCACCATATAGGCCATAGCCAGTCCTAGGAAACGAACCACCAGCTCCTGCCAATGTGATTCCAGTTAAGTATGCAATGGTAGAGGAAAACCCTAATAGAGCATTGGTACCAATAACCCTTCTAGTCTCAGATCATGACTCTCATGCTCATAGTTCTGACTACCCTCATGAAGATAGTCCACAAGCTTATTACATTGAGTCACCTGAGCAAAGTGAGACTTCTCCATATCAATATGAGGCACCACCGATGGAACAAAATTGGGAGCTAGAATACTCCAACATCATGTACACGAATCCCAACTTTAGGCCCCAAGTGAGACAAGTAAGACCACAAGCCCCTAGAGGACCATGTTTTAGATGTCAGGGCAACCATTTCATTCGTGAATGTCCCCACTCACTCACTCAGGGACAAGGACAAGACATCACAATACAAGGCTCTTGTCCTAAGTGTGGCAAAGAATATCTCCCTAGAGAGTGTCCTAGGAATCCCTCTAGTGCACCCAAGGCTACACCCATCAATGTGGTAGGCTTAGTGGCGGAATCAAGTTCAAGTAGTAGTAATGTGGCTCCTATACAAGTAGTCACTAGGGCACAAGCATTGAACCAGGATAAACCGACTGAACAATCAGAGCCGAGTGAATTAGGAGATCCGAGTAAGAGGAAAACAAGAACATGGAAAGATAACAGGGAGAGAACCAATCGTAAGTGGAATAAAATTTATCTGAACTAGAAGAAAGCCTGAAAGACACCAAAACAAAAATAGAAGACATTGCATCTCAAAGCCCCTCGCATGCCGAAGCTCCATCCACTCCACCTCATTCCACCTCACCAGCCATAGTAAATAGACCGCAACCAGGGTCTGTCTGTGCAGATCCAACCCCAAAAGGCTTGGACATGATGTTCAAGGCCTACCATGCTCGTCTTCAAGAAGGGCCAATAGCTGCAAACCTAGACAAGAGTTACCCTAGAGCAGATTTAGAGATTGAACAAACAAAAATGTGCATGAAAATGGTAGAACTAGCTTAAGCTATGCTTGAGACTAGTCAAAAGTTCAATTAGACAAACTCTATCAAGACATATTTGCATTTCTAGGGCATACTAGAAAGATTAGAGCAGTTGGTAAGCAAGCCCCATATTTCTTTACCTCCATAGGCTCAACCAATTATTGAAAGAGAAAGCTTACCACCAACGAAAGCTTATGTTCCTGATTCCATGAATGAGGGAGCACATCTTTCAATACAACAGTACTCTCAAGAGTTCTTGCGGGAAATACAAGAGGAGAAATGGGCCAAGACATTCCATCAATTTATGGAGATCAAGCAGAGCAACAAGAAGATGAAAGATTAGTTTTGAATCTAATTCTTTACAAGATTTTCCACAATTCACAGGCCCATGGGAATCTGAGTCTCTTCAGATCAGAGCTCCCAAAATACTGGTAAGAAATGAAGACTTAGTGGTTTCAAGAAACCCTGATGTCGTGAAGAACACTAAGGTTCAGTGTCATCTCACTGTAGAAGAGCTCCTCAAAGCAAAACTTGAGCTATGGAATCATGTGAAGGATCAGGTTCTAGAACTTGATTCCAATATGCCAAAAGCAAGCTCTAAGCAAAAAGTTCCAGAGATACCTCTAGAGAAGATAGGAGACATGAGTGAAGGTGAAGAGGGTAATACTTATCTTCCGATCACCTATCAAGGTTACACAACCAAAGCAATCGTAGATTCAAGTGCTGGTGTTGCTATTGTGACCACCTCCTTGTGGAAGCGATGGGGCAAACCCACATTAAGATAAACTAGAATGAAGTTTCACATGGCAGACGGTCATTTTGAAAGACCTGTAGGATTGCTCGAAGGGATAACTCTAACCTCTTGTGCTGTAGAGTTTGAACACACATTTGCTATATGTGATTTTGAGAAAAATAATGTCTATGAGATGATTCTCGAAAGGCCCTTCCTATGACAATTGCAAATAGTACAGGATTGGGGAACCAACTCCTTGTACTTACAACACTTAGGGGTCACCACCAAGGTCAATTTGAAGGATTACACCTTCAGAGATGTACCTCCCCTACAGTGGAATCCTATCCACAAAGCAAAAGAAGATTCTATCTCTGTGCATTCTGGAAGTTCACCTGATCCATCATGGTTGAATGAAGATACTCACGTGGATGTGCAAGGTCATAGAGAAAGAGGAAAAGCGCTTAAAAGCAAGAGAAGAAGGAACTTCTCCAGGAAATAGACCAGTTAAAGACCCAGCCTATACACCAATGATTTTTCCAGATGAGGAATTTGAACCTCATGGTTGGGCAGAAATCTTAGCTACCATGGACATTGCATTCAATGAAGAACAATAGACACCTCATTGTGATGAGGAGGGTTATGATATTTCAGTGTTCATGTGTTAGCCCTTGTTGGAAGATTGTGATCCTAGTGATGTCATAGAGGAAGAAGAAAACGATGATGATCTAGAGTCCATTGTGATGGATAGTTGCTTCATCTTTGAGGAGCACTATCTAGAAGATGTAGGAGTTTTGACTCAAAAAGAAGAAGAACCTCTCACAAGCATCAAAATGGTAAATTCAAAGGATGGAAGTGAAGGAGGTAAAAAGAAAAAGAAAAGAAAAGCAGTGAAACAAGAAGAGGAAGAATCATTGTTTGAGGTACCAGAAAATTTCAAGAAATATGAAGCTGAAGATCGGAAAATTTTGGTACAAATGCCTAAGAGGGAGGCCATCATAGGAGAATCATATGATAATAAAGAAAAGACAAAAAAATTTATAGTAACCATTGAAGAAAACAAAGAGCGATGTACGTACATAAGAGATGACCTAAGTGCAAAAGAAGAAGCAGAGCTTGTAGCTCTATTAAGGGAATATAGGGATGTGTTTGTGTGGCACTATAGAGACTTGAAGGGAGTAGATCCAACAATTTTCTCTCATACAATCCCCATGACCGCTGATGCCAAGCTCACCAAACAAAAGCCCTACACATATAATGACACTTATGCAGCAAAAATCAAAGAAGAAATTGACAAATTGATTGAAGCTGGATTTATCTATGAGATTGAGCATACTGAATGGGTGTCTCCCATTGTAATGGTGCCCAAGAAGAATGGAAAATTGCGAGTGTGTATTAACCTCAAAAAAGTTAATGCCACTATGATCAAAGATAGTTATCGGCTGCCAATCACTGAACATTTATTGGAGTGTGTTTGTTGCAGAGCAAAGAAGCACAAAGAGTAGAGCCCAAAATTCTCAAAATAATGGGCATATTTTTTCTTCTTCGAGGTCTTCAAGAATTCCTTCAAGCCATGTAAATGCACTAGAGGAGTCCTCTAGTTACATAAGCCCAAGTTGTTGTAAAATATCCCTTGTAAAATAGTAGGAGATTAGTCTTTTAGTGAATAAAGTGCCGGTCTCTTGTGTGAAAGGACCAAACTTAGGGCACATGTATATAAGTCACTTTGTGACTCTTTGTAGAGACTTTTTGGCCATTGTGAAGAAGGAGCTCTTCTGAAATTTCGAATTTGCCTCTTCCTTGCAGATTTTGATCTTCATTTTGGTCTTGTATGTGTGTGTGTT
This sequence comes from Ceratopteris richardii, assembly GCA_020310875.1. Classification (NCBI taxonomy): domain Eukaryota; kingdom Viridiplantae; phylum Streptophyta; class Polypodiopsida; order Polypodiales; family Pteridaceae; genus Ceratopteris; species Ceratopteris richardii. The sequence continues at coordinate 18,617,903 of CM035431.1, read as the reverse complement.
GCTGGATATGCAGGTGTATGACAGTTGTCTACCCCTTCCCCTTGATTTGGAGTGGCTGTAGTGTATGTGTGAGCTTGTAGGAGTTATGGCGTGAGTGTGGATGCTTCCCGCCATTCACCATTTTGGCCATAACTTGAATCAGAGTTGTTAGAATCGAGTGAAAGCACTTCCATAGGTGCGTCTCGGCGAGAGCTTCGAGACGAGTACCCTATTGCCTATATTCGGAGTTCGGAGCTAGGAGAAATCCTTGAATTTCTGAAAACTGTTGTAAGAGGCTCTGCGGCAAACACTTTCAGCATTTCAGTGAGTGTGAGAGGTAGTTAGTCTTTTCTCATGCATGCTAGCTTGACCACTTCATTTTCCATCACGTGTGCACACGTCTTCATACACTTGGTACGTCGTTCTATCGGATTGACAATTAGATGTGTGTTAAGTACCCACTATACGCACTTGTGTGGCAATTGAGGTACAGTCTCATTGGCACAAGTCCTTGAGTCTTCTTGGCTCAAGTACACATGTTTTTGGCGCGGTTGCTAGGGAACACTCAACCAAGGTGCCTTCGTGATGGTTATAGATCGAGTGTGATAGAATCGTACTTGTAGAAGTGAATTTGTTTTGTGGCAATTAGTCAATCACTTCAGCACTTGTTACTTCGCATCTCAGAGGTGTGTGTGATAAGTTTTAGGTTTAGGGTTAGGAGGAAGGGAGAGAAGGAGGAGTTAGGGTTAGGTTAGAAGAAGAGGAGTAGTGAGGAGAGGAGAAGTAGGAGTAGACAAAAATCACCAAAAAATCCCCAAAATCACCAAGAAAATTAGCAAAATTCAAATTCTGTAAAAAAAAAAGTATAAAAACCAAAAAAATTAGCTCATTTGACACTTCACTGTATTCTGGTATCGTCTGCTAGCAGCGACCGGTATCGCGAGTGAAGTATCATGGTTTTCAGGCTGTCAAAGCTAGGGTTTGAGTTCCAGGTGCAAGCAGAGCAATACACTGGTAAGATTTCACAAAGAACCTTGGCCAAAAACTCTCTAAACATGCATAAACACAGGATTAAGGGTAGGTGCAGTATCGCGGGGGGGGGGGGGGGGGGGGGAACTGATATCATTATAGTCTCTTTGTGTGACACAGTGACCTAGGAGTGAAGAGGGGTGTAAGGAGAGCAAGGGGGTGCAAAAAACTTGGAATTTCCTTGCACTTTGGCTTGAGTATCGCGATCGGTTGAGGTTTGGTATCGCGATACCAAAACTCCCTTGTATCGCGATACTCGCCGAAGTATCGTATCGCTTGATACCTGTCTTGGTATCGCGATACCATTTTGGTATCGTGACCCTGAGTTGGTATCGCGATCTTACCTTGCTAAGTTGGTATCGTATCGTTACTAGTGATATCGTATCTTGTCCGTCTTTGGTATCGTATCGTGTCTCGTGACATCAAATATCGCAACACCACTTTGATATCGTATCGCCCGCTCATCTGGACAGTATCGCGTTACTGTCATAAGTATCGTATCGTCTGGGTACCGTGGTATCGTATCACCGATTGCCATAGTATCGTATCGTCCCTGTAACAAGGACAGTATCGCGATACTAAAATTGTATCGTGTCAGGAAGGATTCTGGTATCGTATCGTGTGGTTGTCCAGTATCGTATCGCGTATTGCATCCAGTATCGTATCGCTTGAACTGCTAGTATCGTATCGGGGCCAAGGCAGTATCGCCTAGTGTGGTATTTTCTAGAAACGGTATCGGCCAGATTGACCTCAGTATTCCTTGGTAGACAATTTGAGCCATTAGGAGAGTCACTCAAGGAAGCTCTGAGACTTATAAAGAGACTTAGGTGAGTGAATGAACTTGAGGTCTGGAAGAGTGCTTAGTAGCCGAAGAAGCATCATATCTTCTGTTGGAAGTGCTACCCAGGTTAGTCATCACTCCATCTACTCAGGGACTTCTAGTGATTCAAAGGAGGAAATACCCATGGCTTCGGAAGACATGCAGGGCCCAACACCAAATAGGAATTTCATGTCTACAGTTGAAGGAGAATACCGTACCTCCTTACAGTATGTGTCCACTAATACCCAGGAGATCCCCATCTACCTGGACGGCTTAAATAGATCTGTGGCAAGGATGGCAACTTCCCTAAATGCTACAATTGTACCCCGACCTGCTGTCAAGTACGAGGGAGGTGCATATGTAGACAAAATTGGTCACATCTACATCGTGACGGAACTTTCGGAAAGAATCAATGAAAGGGGAGAGTTTGTGGATCCAGACAACTCCGAAGAAGCACACCCTGAAGAGTTTGTGACTACCCCTAGGGGCAGGTCTCAAGTATCACGGGTCTTGAGAGGAGATTTGATTCCTCAAGACGACTAGCTGTTGGAGGTCTATATGATCCACGGATCAGACTTATTGCTTCAAACCAACTTACCTGCTCCAGGAAGAGAAGAAAGCCCCATGACATTCTATGAGTTGAAAGACCTAGATGATGAAACTAGACTCACTTATTTAGATAAAGATCAAAAGAGATATTGGCCTGTGAGTGCCTTAGATAGGGCTCGACTGAAATATATGGGTACGCCTGTATTTCCGCAGAGAGATCAGGCAACTACTTCACAAAATCCTTTTGGGAATCAACATGAAACGGAGCAGACCACATCAGGACACACCAGTCAACGAAGTGTGCCCAACCGTACTCATGTACAGTTTGCAACTCTAGGAGTGCACACACGCAATCAGGCCCACATAGGGATAGGGAACCAGTACTGACCACCAGTAAGACCACAACCACCGGTAGGAAGACAGCCTGGAGTACTGCCATTACGACCAGCTATCCCAGTCTTCCCTGTGATGCCCAGACCGCCTGAACCAATGAGAAGATTGAGACCTATTCAAGTGGCTAAATGTGTAAGAAACCATTATGATGGGTTGGGAGAGCCCTATGATCATATCGCAAAATTTAAGCAAGTTCTAAGAGCGGAGCAAGTAGACGACTTCTTTGTGCAGTATGAGTCTTTTGGGCTCACCCTCACGGGGACAGCTCTAACTTGGTTCCAGCCCTTAGATCCCAATCAATTTGAAAACATGGAACAATTCTTTCAAGAATTCATTGGAGAATTCACAAAGAGAGGGATTAAACACAATTCTGCATCTTTAATCCATAGCTTTAAACAAAACCCTAATGAAACTGTGAAGTCTGCTGCCCGAAGATTCAATCAGTATGTGGATAGATGCCCAGTAGCTGAGAGACCCACTCAACAAAAGATGATTTCACTATTTTTAGATGGACTTACTAACGGAACCCTAAGAACCCTAGTGTATGTGAAAAGGCTACAAACATTAAGTGAGTGTCTTCAAGAGTGCATTGATTTGGAAGACAACCTTGCCGAGGATCTCAAAGGTACAACCGACCTCACTAAAACAGAAGATTTAAGGAGCACTGTCACATCCACCTCCAGTATTATTAGTAGAATTATTAGCAAAGAATTAGCAGAATTATTAGCAAAGAAACTAGGAGTCCAGGGACAGAGAGCTTACCAAAACCCAACGCAAAGAGTGCCTATGCTACGGAGATGTAATTTATGTGGAGGAGAGCACCCCACACACTTGTGCGTCCGAGGAGGGGCTGGCGCGCAACCTACGTATCCATACCATAGACAACAACCACAAGGGACTTCTTGGTACTGCCACATAGAACAAAAATACACCAACCACACTTCTGAGAATTGTCCATTCAATAGGCAAGCACGTCCTTTTCAACCACCACAGTATAGACCTTATGGATACCCGCCTAGGGAACCTGGTAGAGAAATACCAAGATACAACCCGTATCCCACACCAGTAGAAGCATTACGACCATACAAGCAAACATCGTATCCACCACCACAACCAGTGCTAGGACCCCAACTGTCAAAACCACAGCAGGTAGTATCAGTAAAGTATGCTCAACCGGAAGAGAACTTAGAAAGAGCTATAGTCCCAGCATCGACAATGACCAATAGAGAACCCACAAACCCTGGGTATGAACCTCCTTCAAGAGGGTGTTACTCATACGAAGACAACATGATGGAATATGAAACGGCATACGATGCTGCTTACTTTGGATATGAGGGCTATGATCAGACGTATGGAGCAGAAACAACCACCTTAATGTATACGGCTCCTAAAGCACAACCAACGGTGAGACCACCTATTAGACCACCCATGCAGAGAGGACCTTTCTATAGATGCGGAGGAGATCATTTTATTAGAGAATGCCCTCGACTTTATAACCCTCCACCACCTAGAATCTGGGAAGGGTATTGTAATGATTGCGGGAAGGAACATCTTTTCAGAGACTTCCCTAAGGATCCAGCAAAGACTCGAGATACGGCACCAATCAATGTGATCGAAGTCATAGAAGGATCGGGAAGTGATAAGGAGTACAACGTACCACTAAAGGCTATTACTAGAGCCCAAGTGAAGCAACAAAAAGGAAAACAACCAGAGGAGAAACAAGAGAGCAATAAAACTATAGGCTCCGAAATTCAAGTAGTCGAGGATTCTGAGAACCCATGTGAGAATTCCCAAAACACAAGAGTACAAAAATGGAAAGAAAGACGAGAAAAACTCAAAGAAAAATGGGCAAGAAATAAGAGCCAAGACAGTAAAAAACAAACTAAGGGCCTGAAAGAGCATAAAGGACAAAAAATGCATAAGGAGATCACTGAGCCACTACGGATTAGCTCAGAAGACGAGAAGCCAGGATCAATTCTAGCTGACCCTAAGCCAGGCGACTTAGACATGTGGTTGAAAGCTTACAAAGCTAGAATCAAAATGGGCCCAAATATAGAGCTACATGAAAAACTCTATCCTCAAGGAGAATTAGAAAAAGAAAGATTGGCAATATGCCGGAAACTCATTGAAGTAGCACAAGCGACTCTAGAAAAGACAATCCCAATTCTACCAGAAACAAGGATTGCACAAGGTCTATACGAAGAATGCATCCAAACCAAGGATAAGGAACCTAGAAGGGAAGATGATCAAGGTGAACGAATACAAGCTCAAGATGAACCGATGTCAAGGATACCAGACTTAGAGGCTGATTGGCCAGAAGACTTGTGGAATAAAATCAGAGAAGAGCAATGGAGGAAGAATGGAGTTAGTCCGCCTCCCTTTGAGGAAATAGATGGGGAAGATTGTCAACCCCATCTTAACCTGGAAGAAGCATATGAGGAAGTATCAAGATTTGATAGAGGTAGAGAGGAAGCCCTGAGCACTTCAACATTGCCTAACTACATGGGAGAATACGAAGGAGATTCTATAATAATACGAGCACCCACAGTGCATGGGAAGGAAAAAGGAAACTCAGAAGAGAGTTCACACAATCTAACAGAACTTAAGAAAACAAAGGTGCAATGCAAATTGACGGTGGAAGAGTTGCTTCAACTTAAACCACAACTATGGAGGCAGTTAGCTGATCAATTAGAACCACCACCAGAAGAAATAAAAGGAAATGAAAAGGAAAGGAAATCAACTATACAGATCCCAGTTGATAAAGTGGGAGAATTTAGTGAAGGAGACGAAGGTAATACATGTTTACCTGTCACCCACAATGGATACATGACCAAGGCTATTCTAGATACGGGTGCCGGGGTAGGAATTGCCACCAAGGAGATATGGGAAAAGTGGGGAAAACCTGCTTTGCGACCCACTCGCATGAAACTCCAACTAGCAGACGGTCATGTGGAAAGACCCTTGGGAATATTGGAACGAATCAAACTAACCACCTGTGGGGTAGAATTTGAACACACATTAGCTATTTGTAAGTTCGAGAAAGCAAACAACTACGAAATGATATTAGGGCGACCCTTCATGAGACAAATGCGGGTTGTACAAGATTGGGGCAGAGATTCATTATATCTACAACATCAAGGAAACACCACCAAGATAAAAATTTGCACACGTTTGCTTATCGAGATGTCCCTCCATTACAATGGAATCCAGTCCACAAAGAAGAAGATGACCTATCCATTCACAGTGCTGGATCAAGTGATCAATCTTGGATGCATGAAGATGCCCAGTTATGGATGTGCAAGGAAGCAAAGAAAGAGGAGTATAAAAAACAACTGTGGCCGATAGGACACCCGAACTATCGATCAGTAGAAGACCCAGACTACATGCCTCAAATCTTTCCTGATGAAATCTTCGAGCCACATGGATGGATGGAAATCTTAGCAACCTTAGATGTGTGTGTAAACGAAGAAGTTTTGAAGATGAATGAATGCATAGACGAGGAAGGCTATGATGTAAACCTCTATATGGTTGTCCTTCAAGAAGTAGAAGAAGGGGAAACCCCGGAAAAAGAATGGAAAGAGGAATATGAAAGCATAGAGATGGAACCAGAATTTGATTCCGAAGAAAGCTACTTAAATACTATTCAGAACCAGAAGGAACAGGAACCAACAAAGATCTTAGCAATTGAAACTGCTACGGCCATACATAGGCAGGAGGAAGACATGAGTAGGGTAGGGCCGGACCCAGATCTTTTTGAAGTTCCTGAACACTTTAAAAAATACAAAGTAGAGGAAAGAAAAGTAGCTATCCAGATGCCTAGACGAGAGGCACGAGACGGAGAAGCGTATGACAACAAGGAACAAACAAAAAAAATTGTTGTAACAGTTGAGGAGGGAGAAGAAAGATGCACATATATTGGTAAAGATGTATCTGAAGAGGAGGAAGAGGAACTCATACACCTTATCCGAGAGTACCGAGATGTATTCGCATGGACCTATAAGGATCTCAAAGGTGTGGAACCCACTATTTGTTCCCATCGAATACCAATGACAGCAGATGCAAAACCCTGCAAACAACGTCCTTATACATACAATGAAGTCTATGCAGCAAAGATTAAGGAAGAAATAGACAAACTACTAGCGGCAGGATTCATATATGAGATAGAACATACCGAGTGGGTATCGCCATTAGTAGTAGTGCCTAAGAAAAATGGAAAATTGATAGTGTGCATAAATTTGAAGAAGGTGAATGCAGCCACTATACGTCACAGCTACCCACTACCTATCACGGACCATTTATTAGAAAGAGTAGCAGGTAAGGAGGTCTACAGTTTCCTAGATGGATTCTCCGGATACAATCAGGTAGCTATTGCGACTGAGGATCAACATAAGACAACATTTGCCACTGAATGGGGAGTGTATGCATTCAGAGTGATGCCTTTTGGACTCACTAATGCACCGGCTACCTTCCAATGATTGATGTGTCATGTTTTCAAGGAATTTTTGATAAAAAGCATGGAAGTATATGTAGATGACCTCTGCACGTACTCTAATCAAAGATGCGATCACATACCCGAACTGAGGAAGATATTCAACAAATGTAGGCAGTATAGAGTCTGCTTAAACCCAGAAAAATGTGTCTTCATGGTAAGACAAGGGAAAATTCTAGGACACATAGTCTTGAGAAATGGAATATCTACGGATGAGGACAAGATTAAAGTCATCTTAGATTTACCAAGACCCAAGAATGCAAAGGAAGTGCAAGCTTTTATGGGGCACTGTGGATATTACCGAAGGTTTATTCACATGTATGCCATAATAGCAAAACCTTTGTATGGTCTCTTAACTCAATTTACTTGGACAGAAGAATGCGAGAAGGCATTCACCGAGTTGAAAAAGAGACTTACTACAACCCCAATTCTGAAATCACCAAACTGGAGCAAGCCATTTCATATTCATGTTGATGCTTCTAACTATGCCATTGGATGTATCCTAGCCCAAGCGGCTGATGAAGGTAAGCTCGATCATCCAATTGCCTATGCTAGTAGACAACTGAATCAAGCGGAACGAAATTATACCACTACGGAACGAGAAGGCTTAGGAATGGTATACGTAGTGAAGAAATTCAAACATTATCTTTTAGCCAACAAGTTCAAATTCTTCATAGACCATCAAGCTTTGTTGTACTTAGTCAATAAGCCTTGTAACAGGGGAAGGTTGGTACGATGGTTTCTACTACTAATGGAGTTCGATTTTGAAGTAATAGTGAAAAAAGGCAACACACATGTGAGAGCAGACCACCTTTCTAGGCTAACACACGGAGATCCACCAAGTGGAGTGGCCGACGATCTACCAGATGCTTATTTGTTCAATCTAGAAGTTTGCCCAAAGTGGGCAGAAAAATTGATCCCTATACTCACCCATGGCCCTCAACACTCAATCAATAGGAATAGCAAGAGAGAAATTCTTCAATCGAGGAACTTACACATTGTGTCAGGTAGTGTATACTACAAGGAACCCAATGGAGTGTTACTCAGATGTGTTGATGAGGATGAACAAACACAACTAATTGAGCAAGCACATGTGAACAAATGGAGAACACACCAAGGGACTCATGGAACAATCCGAGAACTGAAAAGATTAGGAGTGTATTGGCCTGACATGCCCAAGAATGTTCACGACCATGTAAGTAATTGTGCAGAATGCCAAGAGACGATTCCAGAAGATCATATGTCTCTACCTTTTTTGACCATAGCACCCAATTGGAGTACAACATTAGTGAAATTCTTAAAAACTCAAGAACATGAGTTAGGAGCTAGTTTAGCAAGAAAGCAATCCTTAGAGGAAATGAGCAAGGACTACATTCTCATGGGAAGACAATTGTTTAGGCGAGGTAAAGACAACCAACTCAGATTATGTGTGCATGAAGGAGAATATTTACCCATATTAGAGATGGCACATGCAGGTGCTACAGGAGGTCATTTTTCGGCTGAAAGAACTGTTAAAATGATTCTCTTTGCGGGCTTGTGGTGGCCAACTCTACATATGGATGCTGAAACGTATGTACGAAGTTGTGAGACTTGTCAGAGAACTAAATACCCAATTCGAAGAGATGACATGCCATTAAGACCCATGATATGCGCGAGAGCCTTCACAAAATGGGGTATTGACTTCATAGGACCTATCAATCCACCTGCCAAAGGATCACATGCGGAGTACATCATAGTAGCCACGGATTACTTGACCAAATGGGTAGAAGCAAAAGCCACGAGAAAGAAAGATGCTCAAACCACTGCCAAGTCTCTCTTCGAGCATATTTTCACCCGTTTTGGACTACCCATCGAGATTGTGAGCGATCGGGGAACACACTTCCTTAATGAAGTAATTGAGTCACTAATGAACGAGTTTTTGGTGATTCATAAAAAATCAGCCCCATATCATCCCCAAGCAAATGGACAAGCAGAGAGTTCTAATAAGGTACTGTGTACCGTATTCACAAAGATTGTCAATAATGGAAGGTCAGATTGGGACAAACAATTGCATCATGCAATTTGGGCCTTCCGAGTTGCATATAAAACGGCTATTGGAACTACCCCATTTAACTTAGTGTATGGGCAAAATGCAATTTTGCCAATTGACTTTTTAGTACAAACACTGAAAGTAGCCCAACAGTATGAGTGGGAAGGACATGAACTATCCCAACAACTAGACCAAATCGAGAAGTTACATGAGACTAGGTTACAAGCTGTGGCAGGAATTTATGCAGCTAAAAGGAGACAAAAAGCATATTATGATGCACATATAAAAGACAAAGGACTTAAATAAGGCGACTTAGTCTTAGTGTACACCCTAAAACAACACGCCAAGAAGTTACAAAAACGCGGATATGGACCTTTGATCATAAATCGAATTTCGACTGGTGGAGCAGTCAATCTAGCCACCCTAGATGGCGACATTCTTTCCAACTACATCAGTGGATGTAGAGTAAGACGATTCATGGAGCCTTTGACTGATCAAATGCTAGCACGATTATTAGGTGCCCAAAATAGGAAGAGGGAAGAATAGCGACTTAGAGAGGAAGCTCGACAAGAAGCATTGGAACGCATTAAGAAACAGAAAGAATGGATTAGGCTACGAGATGAACGCTATCTACAAGGAGAAGAGCCTATCCCTATGGCTAATTATCAAGTCGATGATCACGATCCCACGGATGTGTGTAAAACGCTGTCGGGAAGAAGGAGGTCGTGGCGGGAAGCCGGCGCGTGGGGTTGGAGCAGGCCCCTCTCTGGTGCGCCGTTCCCGCTGTCCTGCGAGCGGCGTCTGTGCGCTGGGTGCCTCGCCTCTGCTCTCTGGAGCGTGCGTGATCCTCGTACGCGTGGGCCCCTTGCCCTCGAAAGTGTCGAGACGTGCGTGCGTACACGACCGTAGGCGTCGAAAAAAGAGACAAATTAGATACAGCACTGATTCTCGAAATCACTGGGTCGGTGTATATACAAACTCGATGATACACAAAAATCTGAATGATACAGTGATGCCCGCTACAGTGCGGGTCCGCGATACAAAAATCCGCTACAGTGCGGAACAGATAAATACAACTAAATGCCACCAAGGTGTCGGGTCGGCTCGATATGACGTAGGCTTCCCGCTACAGTGCAGGAAGTCGCCCTCGATCTTTGTCTTCTGGTCTTTGCGATTTAATCTTTTCTTCTCTTTTCTTCGATCCAAGCTTTTCTTCAAGTCCTCACTTTGTAGCTCTTTACTTCAAAATCCACAATAATCTCTGATCCGCGCAAATCAAACCTGGAAGGAGGTTCCCCAAGACAATCCACAAGGTGGGGGGGTGGTTTTAAAACAATCATTAGTACCTCCAATACTAAGAAAAATCTTGAAGAAACAATACTCTTAATATGAGAACTAATCGCATAATAAGAAACAAAAAGGAACGATTTTAATCTCCTCTTTCTTATTTTCACATTCGTTCATGTAAACTCCTCTATCCTTTATTATCTCCCTTTCATCATTGTATCATGATTGCACTTCTTGGGATAAAACATGCAAAGGTTCCTTATGACGAACCCTTCAAGTTTACCTTGACATTTAATTTTTAAGATATTTATTTGATAATGCAATGGTAATTAAAGCGTCATCAATTAGCTCCATTATGCTTTATACATTGTGTGTAAATAATAGATTAAATGCCATGCCTATTTTCCCTTTAACTCATGGATATATCCTCCAAATGTTTGAAGATTAACCCCCCTTGATCTGAAAGCTTACTCTCATCGATTATGGTTTCAGAAAAAAAACAAGCTCATTATCTTTCATCTTTCTCTCTCTCTCTCGAATTCTCCAAACCGCCTTAGTCTCTCTGTGTCCCATCTAGAGTCCAAGTCTCTCTTTCTTTCTCTCTCCCTTCCTAGACTCCTCCATATCTTTCTCTCTCTCTCTCTCTCTCTCTCTCTCTCCTCCAGCCGAATCTCTCTCTCTCTCTCTCTCTCTCTTTCTCTCTCTCTCTCTTTCTCTCTCTCTCTCTCTCTCTCTCTATCTCTCTCTCTCCAGCTCTCTCTCTCTCTCTCTCTCTCTCTCTCTCTCCTCCAGCGGCGCGCGTGCGCGCAGCCGTGGGAGGGGGGAGAGAGAGTCTCTCTCTCTCTCTCTCTCTCTCTCTCTCTCTCCTCCAGCGGTGCGCGTGCCGTGGGAGGGGGGAGAGAGAGTCTCTCTCTCTCTCTCTCAGGTCTTATAATCGGATCTATCTAAGAAGCATTCGATTCTCTCTCTTTCTCTCTTCTGGATATTGCGCAGCGCCGCCGACCATCACATCCTATCATCTCCAGCCGCTTGTCGTGCTTTATCCAGCTAGATCTCTCTACAGCGCTGTAGCGCCACCTCCAAATACTCTCTCTACCATGGCGCCGTCGACCAGAGCTTCTGCCCGATCTCTCCGCCACGGTGGCTGCAACTAATCGTTTATGTTTCCTTATATGTGGAGTTTGATGATTCAGCATGTCAAATATATTGCTAAATGTGATGTATATGCAGACATGGAAATTATCAAACATTCTCTCTTTCTGTACTGCGCAGTGAGCGCCATGTCCCAACTAATCTTTCTCTTCTTTTAATAGGCAAGATGAATTCCATTCTCTCCATACAATATCAATCCCCTATAATTAACAATCCCAAAGAAGATCTACGATGCTCTGATAAATGGGCCGAATCTCTCCTAGATAGGATATGAACAAAACAATAGAGCATGAGTGCGTATAAGAGAGGGGTAAGAGTCATACCTGGAAGGAGGTTCCCCAAGACAATCCACAAGGTGGGGAAAAACAAATGAATTTTCATTTATTTATAGGCCCCCCTTAGGACTTCCTTCTAGAACGTTCTAACCTCCTCAATGAACTTTCCATTTTTGGCAGTCTTTTAATTTTTCCCTAAATTAAGGTTTCGTTTTCACACTGGATGTTCGCAATTTAATGGGTTTTAAGGGTTTGGCCTACAGAAACCGCCATTTCCAAGGGTCCGACCTAGGGTTTTTGGTTGGGAAAATTTAGCGTTTTCTCACAATTATCTCAAACTTGTCAATTTAACAGTTTATTTATAATTTCGGCCTAAACGCCAAGGGTTTCCAAGGGTTCAAGTTCATTTTTTAGGGGTAAACTCATGTTTTCAGGGGTTTTGAAGGGTCAAACCTAGGTTTTTGCGTGTTTGATGTCTGTTGTTTATATACACGGTTCTCACATACATCTCAAACTTGTTTTCGCATCGCACAATCAATTAATTCGGCCAAAATATGCATGAAATATACCCCTCTTTAGCCAAACCATCACACAAAACTCAGAAAATAATGAACTTTGAAAAAAACTAGTGCACACTCCCTGCGGGATTTCATCCCGACATTCGCCCCCGCTAAACCTGCACATCGTCCCAATGGGCCAACCTGCAAGATCCAACAGAAGAGTATCATGGTTCTTTTAGAAATCTCTTTAGACTTTTTATGCCTTTCTTAAATCATGATCTCATGCAGTCATGCAATCTTTTATAAAGATTAGTATGAATTTTAGAAAATTAGGTAGATTCAAGCTTCACAAACATCATACTATGTTTCTGCGTCTGCAATCTGACAAGTAATCACATGAATAAACTGTCGGCTTTCTAGATCTTTTGTTTGTTCAACTGGTTCAGATCCAACTGCTCATTCTAAGTACTAGCATATAAATATGTTTCTACTAACTCAGTTTGTAGAATATACCTCGATTCCTACTATTTATCTCCTACTTGTCCAACTCTCCAATAGATCTTTCTTTCTTTTTCTTTTTCTTTTTCATTTTTCTTTTTCTTTTTCTTTTCCACTTCATCTCAGCTCAGCATTTCTTTTTATCTTTTATTTTCACAAATCGGCCTATGTCGAAATCGGGTGCGACTCATGGACTTGTCCGCCCGGCCAAGTTTGTTCCACCTGTCTGCCGACCCGACATAGCGCACGACATACACAACGTCAGCCCTGCATGATATCGACGTCAGCTCGTGGCTCTGACCACCCGATCAGAGTGACTCCACCCGCCTACCGACCCATACAGGCGCATGACAACAGATAGGTCAGGCCTACGACGAAACTAGCTACGGCTCGTGGCCTTGATCACCCGACCAAGGTGGTTCCACCCGCCTACTAGCCCATCGTAGCGCACCAACAACATACACGCACATATAAGCTGGCATGAGTATGAATGTTTCTTTTTAAATCATGATCCATATGGAGGTAAGATCTCGCAAGAAATAAATACTAGGATCCAAAGTTTTCCCACTCACTAAGTGTTCAAATCAACCAGCATATACATGCACTCGGTCTAAGCATGCCATCACATCCCCAAGCTTTCACTCCCAAAAGTCTCTAGTTTGCTAACTGATCTCACTCATATAATTTCGTAGTCATTCGTGCTTCATGCAAACCCATAATAGATCTTTGTTATCTTCATTCTACATGATTTTCATAAACTCATACATATCTTTATCACACACATCAATGCAATGCATATGCTCTATCAGAAAGAAAACACATCTCAAATCAGAAACGTTTCACCTGTTCATTTTTCTTCATTTTGATCCAGCTTTTCTTTATCTTCATGGTCTATCATTCTTCATCAGCATCACCCTCAGTGTCATCAGTTCCCTCCAAAAGTTCTTGCTCAATCTCATAATCCGCTTCATTTCTTTTCTTGAATAATTTTATCCTCTTTCCTGCAATCAAAGATCTCAAAGGAGTACTGTCTAACTCACGAAGTGCATACGTACCATTCTCAAACACAGACGTAACCACATACGGACCAAACCATCGTTTGGTCAATTTCTTCCTAGCATCGTATTGAGTATCGAATGTACTATCGTACACCAATACCCAATCGTCTATCTCAATCCTACGTGGTCTCAGTCGATGGATTTTGTCAAAATAGATCTTATTCTTTAGCCTTGACTCCTTTAACTTTTGGACTGCTTCTTGCAACTTTTCATTTCCTTGTTCTAACTGCTTTATTCTCAATGATAATAACTCTTCTCTCGTCATACCATCATTCCATGGGAGCATCAACCATGTCACTATCTGAGTCTGGATGGGGAAGATTGGCTTTTGACAGTACATCAATTCAACAGGCATAAATCCTGTGGACCGAGTGTAAGTCATCCTATCGGCCCATAACGCGAATGGAAGAAACCTAGGCCACTGCTTGATGTCATCGCTGCAAGCCTTAGAGATCGCCTTCACGATGGAAGGGTGACCTCTCTCGATTTTCCCATTTTCCTCTGGATTATAGGCAGTGGTGAGAGACAATCGAATTCCATGACGATCAAAGAACTCTTTTGCCTCTCTCGCATCCAACTCTCCCCTGTCTACAACCACTTTCTCAACATATCTGAATCTTGAGATCACTTCTTCTAAAAGGAATTTGCATACATTATAAGTAGTCTTCGAACGGAGAGCTCGACCTTCCACATGGTTGGTCAAGTCCTCTCTGGAAAGTACAATGTATCTCATCTTATCTATCCCTTTGGGCATGGTTACAAGGTCGACCACCCACTTGTAATGGATACAAGGAGGATAAGTCGGATGTAACGGGTCTCTGTGCCTGACTGATGAATGCACTTGGCATGTAGCACAAGTATCTACAAAGCCTCTCACACTCACATAAATCCCTGGTCACCAGTAAGCTTCCCTAATCTTCTCATATGTAGCATAAAATCCTTTGTGACCTGCCCATAAGGTCTCATGCATCTCTCTCATAACTTTTCTCTGAAGAATCCTCGAACTCAATACTCTTTGTGGACTCTTCACCTTGCCTTTAGCGTGTCGCCAAATAAGCCCATCCTTCAAGAAAAAGTTGTAAGACTTTTTCCTGATGGATCTATACTTATTTGTGGACCAGCCTGGGGAAGGTTTCAGAGTACTCAGATATCTCCCAATATCTCTCCACTCGCCATCGTACTCACTCTCACGGAACTGCTCATAAACATACACCAATGGATCGTATCTTATCATATGTATATCCTTTTCTACCTCATCATCATCATCATCAGACTCATCATCAAATTTCGCTCTTGAAAGCATATCGGCCACTGTATTCGACTTCCCAGCTATGTGTACAAATGCAAGATTTATAAACTTTATATAAGAGATCCATCTAAGCATAGCAATATCCGGAGATGAACAATTTGCAATCATGCCAATCAGTGGAAGACAGTCAGTCTCAACTATCACATTCGCCCCAATGAAATACTCTTTATCGCTCTTTAAAGCAGTCACTAATCCCCATAACTCTCTCTTAATCTGTGGATATTTTCTCTGAGTATCATGTAGGATCTTAGCACCAAAGCGCACTGCATATCTCTGCCCCTCATCATCATCTTGCCCTATGACCCAACCTATACCAATAGGACTGGTATCAACGGTCAAAATGATAGGTTTCTGACCTGAATAGTCAACACGCTTCAGAATCGGAGCTTCAATTAGCAGCTGCTTCAGTTTACGCATAGCTCTCGACCGTTTCTCTATCCATACAAACTTCTTTCTCTTTCTGAGGACATCATATAAGGGGTTCGCAACGTGTGCAAAGTGAGGAATCCATATCACATAGAATACATAGGCTCCTAGAAACCTTCTCACCTCGCTGACATTACGACATACTTCAGAGATCCTGCTAATGGCCTCAACTTTTTGCGGGTATGGCTTGCGGCCATAATGTCCACACAGATGTCCTACAATGAGGACCTCATCAACGCCAAAAACCGATTTCTCTAAAGAAAGTGTCAGCCCTACATCTTCAAACCTCTCAAAGATCTTCTCACAATCAGCAATATGGTCTCTCACAAACTTTCTACATCCTGAAGCATCTAAACTCACATCTTTCACTCTTTCCTCACATCCCTTTATTGGAACATCATCAATGAATGGCATAGTCATAGATGGTATAAAGTCTTGTAAAACCAGATTCATGGCATTCATCATGTGAGCCACATAATTCGTCACTCCCTGCGGCAAAGTACACATGCGTACAAGGCCCAGTGGAGTCCTCATGGTCGTAATGTCTCTACTCTCCATAGCCAACTGAAACTGGTCATAACGTGAATATAGGTCCCCCATAGAGTATATGGAATGCCCAGCAAATGCTTCAGCAAACTCATCAACTATAGGTCCTGTTCCTACATTTCTAATTGTGACCTTATTGACAGGTTGCAGATCCTGAATGAAACGAAGTTTCGCATTTTTCTTAGGCACAGTAAACCACCTATTTGAATATGGATCCGAGGAGGGTTCCAATATCCGCATGGAAATCTTTTCCTTTAGCAACCTCATCAACTCAGGTAAGTGAGCCTTTGGGACTGGTATAGGCCGGATATTCCATGGTATATGTGGCACTGTAAAGATAATCATGGGAGGTACTTGTTTTGGGTCCGCACAACCTATCTCATGAGGGAAAAGTGCAAATGCTTTTTCGTGTTTCTTGATGACTTTAATAAATTTCTTTTTCTCTTCTTCTCTCATGAATGGTTTTTCTCCAAACTTGATCTCTTTAATAGTCTCATCAGTAAAATGATGCCCTATGAGCTCTCGTCGTCTCAGCATAGGGTCATCTGACACTCGTAAATATTTTTCATGACTATCTTCTGGCAATGGTTGAGCTATAGGCTTCACTTTCTTATCCACAGTCTTATACTTCGTATTTACATTTACTTCATGCTCTCTCATAAACTCCTTAATCATCTCATACTCTTGGATAGAGCTGAGCATAATAATTTCTGATTTCTCATTTCTCTCAAATGCCTTCTCAAGCTCTTCCAGAGTAGTCGAACTTCTCTCCAACTGGATCACATCTTCAATCTTCTCATCAGGTAACATCATTCCTAAATGCTTATAGTGTCTCTCATGAAATTTTCTGAATTTATTTGAAACATTTTCTTTTTGTAAACATAGCAACTTGAATGCAGATGAGTAAACAGAAAAGCTTTCAAAAGTATGTACAAAGTCATGCGAGACATCAAACCAACTCCCACTGTTGTCTCGCTCAACAGTGGATCCTAATAGAAATTTTGATCAGCAGAAGCTCCATACTCTCCAACAGGCATACACTCATCATGATCATGTGAATTAATAGGTTTCTTTCTTATATTCTTTCTATTCCTGGAGTGATTTGGACACACCGTCATCACTTGCAAAGAATGAAGACCTGATCTAGATCGGATTCTCGCATAAGCAGATCCATCATCCATGGCCTTAGTCTCCATTCTTACCTCGGCTATAAAGGGCTGCCCAAGGATAGCCTCATATGAACAATGGTCCTGGACAAAGAAGTGAAATTCCTCCGAAATCCCACCTATGGTCACAGGCACAAAGGCGCATGCCCCAAGCAGTGCTCCTGAACCATTATCCGCTGTCCTCATCCTCCATCCATGATCTTTATCAATCGGCCACCTAAACTTATCATAGAGCTTCTTAGAAATCACATTTATCTCTCACCCTGAGTCAATCAAGGCCAGAGCAAAACACGACTCCTCGTTGCTCCCTAACTTCACCCTTATCTCTGGAGTTCCTCTTGCCCAAAAGGTCCTGCTAAACTCACTTTCTGTCTTCCTCATTTCATCATCAGGTATGATAGGACCTAGAGAATTCTTATGACACCTGGCAACCTCATCATCACCATCATCAGATGTATCACTCAATGTAACTGCTTCATTTGTCACTTGAATATCTTCAGGTGCTTCTTCCATCTCTACATCTTCAGGTAGTGGAAACCTCTTTCTCTTAACCAGCTTTATGAAACTGTCCTTAAACTCGGGCTTCGCTATGGAGAAGACCTGCTCCAAGGACATGGTCACTTGGCTCTTCAGTAAAATGTCATTTGATATCTCTCTTGCATCATTTTTCCTTTCCAACTCAGAAAATTAATACAGCCTTTGGAGTTCTCTTCTTTTTCTTCTTCTTTTATTTTTCAGCCTCTTGAATACTTTCTTGAATTTGATCGGTCTTTTGAATAGGTTCTGGTTCTTTTTCTTTCTCTTTAGTCGATTCTTGAATCTTAGTTGGCCCAGCCGGCCTCTTTCCATCTCTTATCTCTTTCTTCTTTGCCTCTTCCTTTGAAACAACAGGCTCTTTGAATTGTACTTTCTTTTCTGGCTCTTTAGCTTTTTCTTCAGCCTCTTGGCTTTGCTTTCTAGTCACTCTTCTTTCAGGCTCAGTCTCTTCGTGACTCTCATCCCTTTTCCTCTTTTCCTCCACATTGGCTATGTGCGAATAGACCGAGGATTCTTCAACAGGAGACTTCCAGGCAGTCTTCTGCATGATCGCATCCCTAGCCCTCACTAAAGCCTCAATGGAATAATTTCTTTGGGGTCGAGGTCTAGGCACTTTTTCATCTTCCTCCTCAACAGGTTCTAATCGTGCAGCTGATGTACTTGCATTATTGCCAGATAAATCTTCATAAAACTTCTTCATTCCCCCCTTTCCCCAATTCACAGGTAGAGGAAGGCGGGTCCTGAAGTCACATAACTTCTTATCGATATCTATCACCAGTTGATGCTCTTTTGCTAGCTTAAGCTCTTCACACGCATATGAAAAATGCTCTTGTGCATCGCACCATACGCATCTCTTAGCCCCTCCAAACCCACCAGTCGCTCGTCTCTCAAAAGGTCCAGTGTTTCTTTGAAATGTGGTTTGCACTGGTGGTGTAGGTATCTGTTGGGCAACAGGCTTCACTGGAGGTGCAGGTTGTGGCATCACATAGCCTTGCATATTTGGAATGGGCATAGTGCCTCTCTGTAATGTATCTGCATAACTCATATTCGCCTGAGGAGGAGTGGGATCATGATATCCTATAGAATTAACTTTATTATGGATACTCGCCATCTCTTTTGACATAGACGCTTGCATCGTAATAAGATTCTCTATCTGTCAACTGAGAATCTCAACCTGTAGCTCAATTGGCGATCGTGAAGTGGATGCAACATTAGCAAAAGCTGACGCTGCAGGCACATTCGGAATTGCCGGAAGTGGAGCTTCCCTAGGCGGTTGTGGTGTTACCGCTGCAGGTCTATCGTATAACACCGCCTGGCGTTGTCTCATTTGGGCAACCGCTTCTACCTCTTTCCTCACTACACCCCAATCTTCAGTCAATCCAAATCTCTTCCCAGGCTCTTCAATCCTCCTTTCGACCTCAGTCCTGTCTTCAAGACTTAAGATCCTAAGGAAAGATATAACTAGGTCAGGTCTTAAAGCATCTAAATCGGCCTGTGGAAGTTGTTCATATCTTCTCAAGAACTCATTCAAAAGTTGAGTAAGGGATGCAGTGGGCTTCGGAGAGCTTATCCACCGCAAGAACCCTTCTCTACTGTGTTGGGAAAAGTCTTCTAGATAAAAGAGTTTATGCAATTCCTTTTTGAATTCGGCCCAAGGATTTGCTATATGTGTAGTGATAGGGGCTAAAATAAATCCTGATACTACCCGTGTGAAGTAATGTGTAAACACATCCTCGGGTAGACCATAAATCCGTGCATGTTCCTCAAAAACATCCAGATATTCGGTTACGTTCAAGCCTGTAAACTTCCCTTTTTCTCTCAATACCGCTTGGACTACGCGAGCCCCCTGTTTCTCTATTACCATTTCCTTGAATATATCCTCCATCTCTCTTCTCTGCTCTGTCCTAGAACGTAGCACAAGGTCCAATGTAAGTGGCTCAATTATCTCTCTAAGCTCTGAGTAGAGATCAGAGAAGAAGTTTGATGAGTCACGAGCCAGAGGGTAGACTAAGTCAATGCCCCTTTCTAGGCCAAAGTCAGGTGTATCTCTCCTTTCCTTAAATCTCAGAAACTTCAATGTATTTTTTCCCTTTTTCAATGATATTTTTCAGACGCTTTCTATCGTTCTCTCTAAACTAGAAAATCAGCAAATCCCTAGTCTACGCGAGAAAAAAAACTCACACGTATGGATTATACTAATGCAAAGTGTGGATGCTCAAACTCAAGCAGCAAGACAATCTTTCTGTTTAATGTGTGTGTGAAACAATGCAAAATTCAAATAACTTGAAATGCTGGTACCTGAAATCTCTGTCCGATGTCGAGGTTCTTGTCTGTCTTCTCAAGGAGTAGGTGACGCGATGAGGATCACCGGGCAACCACCTCGCTTCACGTCGGGTTCAGGTGTCGGGAAGAAGGAGGTCGTGGCGGGAAGCCGGCGCGTGGGGTTGGATCAGGCCCCTCTCTGGTGCGCCGTTCCCGCTGTCCTGCGAGGGGCGTCTACGCGCTGGGCGCCTCGCCTCTGCTCTCTGGAGCGTGCGTGATCCTCGTACGCGTGGGCCCCTTGCCCTCAAAAGTGTCGAGACGTGCGTGCGTACACGACCGTAGGCGTCGAAAAAAGAGACAAATCAGATACAGCACTGATTCTCGAAATCACTGGGTCGGTGTATATACAAACTCGATGATACACAAAAATCTGAATGATACAGTGATGCCCGCTACAGTGCGGGTCCGCGATACAAAAATCCGCTACAGTGCGGAACAGATAAATACAACTAAATGCCACCAAGGTGTCGGGTCGGCTGGATATGACGTAGGCTTCCCGCTACAGTGCAAGAAGTCGCCCTCGATCTTTGTCTTCTGGTCTTTGCGATTTAATCTTTTCTTCTCTTTTCTTCGATCCAAGCTTTTCTTCAAGTCCTCACTTTGTAGCTCTTTACTTCAAAATCCACAATAATCTCTGATCCGCGCAAATCAAACCTGGAAGGAGGTTCCCCAAGACAATCCACAAGGTGGGGGGGTGGTTTTAAAACAATCATTAGTACCTCCAATACTAAGAAAAATCTTGAAGAAACAATACTCTTAATATGAGAACTAATCGCATAATAAGAAACAAAAAGGAACGATTTTAATCTCCTCTTTCTTATTTTCACATTTGTTCATGTAAACTCCTCTATCCTTTATTATCTCCCTTTCATCATTGTATCATGATTGCACTTCTTGGGATAAAACATGCAAAGGTTCCTTATGACGAACCCTTCAAGTTTACCTTGACATTTAATTTTTAAGATATTTATTTGATAATGCAATGGTAATTAAAGCGTCATCAATTAGCTCCATTATGCTTTATACATTGTGTGTAAATAATAGATTAAATGCCATGCCTATTTTCCCTTTAACTCATGGATATATCCTCCAAATGTTTGAAGATTAACCCCCCTTGATCTGAAAGCTTACTCTCATCGATTATGGTTTCAGAAAAAAAACAAGCTCATTATCTTTCATCTTTCTCTCTCTCTCTCTCTCTCGAATTCTCCAAACCGCCTTAGTCTCTCTGTGTCCCATCTAGAGTCCAAGTCTCTCTTTCTTTCTCTCTCCCTTCCTAGACTCCTCCATATCTTTCTCTCTCTCTCTCTCTCTCTCTCTCTCTCTCTCTCTCCTCCAGCCGAATCTCTCTTTCTCTCTCTCTCTCTCTCTCTCTTTCTCTCTCTCTCTCTCTCCAGCTCTCTCTCTCTCTCTCTCTCTCTCTCTCTCTCTCTCCTCCAGCGGCGCACGTGCCGTGGGAGGGGGGAGAGAGAGTCTCTCTCTCTCTCTCACTCTCTCTCAGGTCTTATAATCGGATCTATCTAAGAAGCATTCGATTCTCTCTCTTTCTCTCTTCTGGATATTGCGCAGCGCCGCCGACCATCACATCCTATCATCTCCAGCCGCTTGTCGTGCTTTATCCAGCTAGCTCTCTCTACAGCGTTGTAGCGCCACCTCCAAATACTCTCTCTACCATGGCGTCGTCGACCAGAGCTTCTGCCCGATCTCTCCGCCACGGTGGCTGCAACTAATCGTTTATGTTTCCTTATATGTGGAGTTTGATGATTCAGCATGTCAAATATATTGCTAAATGTGATGTATATGCAGACATGGAAATTATCAAACATTCTCTCTTTCTGTACTGCGCAGTGAGCGCCATGTCCCAACTAATCTTTCTCTTCTCTTAATGGGCAAGATGAATTCCATTCTCTCCATACAATATCAATCCCCTATAATTAACAATCCCAAAGAAGATCTACGATGCTCTGATAAATGGGCCGACTCTCTCCTAGATAGGATATGAACAAAACAATAGAGCATGAGTGCGTATAAGAGAGGGGTAAGAGTCATACCTGGAAGGAGGTTCCCCAAGACAATCCACAAGGTGGGGAAAAACAAATGAATTTTCATTTATTTATAGGCCCCCCTTAGGACTTCCTTCTAGAACGTTCTAACCTCCTCAATGAACTTTCCATTTTTGGCAGTCTTTTAATTTTTCCCTAAATTAAGGTTTCGTTTTCACACTGGATGTTCACAATTTAATGGGTTTTAAGGGTTTGGCCTACAGAAACCGCCATTTCCAAGGGTCCGACCTAGGGTTTTTGGCCGGGAAAATTTAGCGTTTTCTCACAATTATCTCAAACTTGTCAATTTAATAGTTTATTTATAATTTCAGCCTAAACTCCAAGGGTTTCCAAGGGTTCAAGTTCATTTTTCAGGGGTAAACTCATGTTTTCAGGGGTTTTGAAGGGTCAAACCTAGGTTTTTGCGTGTTTGATGTCTGTTGTTTATATACACGGTTCTCACATACATCTCAAACTTGTTTTCGCATCGCACAATCAATTAATTCGGCCAAAATATGCATGAAATATACCCCTCTTTAGCCAAACCATCACACAAAACTCAGAAAGTAATGAACTTTGAAAAAAACTAGTGCACACTCCCTGCGGGATTTCATCCCGACAACGCAACATTACCTAAACTTAGGGATTGGCCAGACAAAGTATAAGTTGATAGACGCATTGATTGACTCAGGCGCAAGACTTAAATGCATGCGCAATAGAATTGCAAAAGATCTGCAATTGGAGTTAAATCCCACAAAAGCCCAATTGATAGGAATTGGAGGTCAAACCCTAGAATGTATTGGAACAACAAAAGTATCTCTCCATCTAGGCAATTCCTCCATGGAACAGAGAGTCTTAGTGTGCAAAGATGAGGATCTAATAGAAGACTTATTGCTAGGACAAGACTGGATCATAGAGAATGAGGTGTGTATCCATCTAGCTCAAGGCTACATTTCAGCCAAGATAGGGCACAAGGAAATTTTCAGTTTATTAGGAGAAAAACCTTTAATAGCACCCAAATTTATTGAGGGATCAACGATCTACCAGGAAGAGATAGTAGAGAAGGATCCCAGTCTTCATATCTTAGAAAAAAACCTAGAAGAATCAGGAAGTACCGCCCATTTGAGATCTGCAGAGGACTTGCACTCACCACATTCGGTTGAAGAACAGCCAGTCACTACGGAAACCAACTCTAAAGGACCTCTTCAAAAAACCAAAAGACCACAACGTTGGAACACTACAAACAGATACTCATACGAAGAACAACACAAATACAAATGGGTATGCAAGGATCAGATAAAGAGCCAAGCGAAGTTAGAACCCTATCTTGAGAAGGACGCAAGGATCACAAAGTCAACTACACCTAAATCCTCACCAAAAGGACTATTGCCCATATGGATCCCCAAACCATTGATGGAAGCCCAAAGATCGCGATTGCAGATATGGATTCCTAAAAAGGTAACACAAATAGCTAGACAGGCTACAAGGACTCAGGAAGATGCAGTACATCAGACAAGGCGAATGACAAAACTACATAAGAGTCATCCAAGAAACCGGAAAAGCAATGCCAATATCACTCGGACACTGGAGAACGCAAAGAGAACACATGAAGCCGGAAGGATCAAAGAAACAAAACAACCTCTCTTAGTGGTCCCGAATTGGATTTGGAAACCTAAGCAACCACGAGGAGTGGACGAGCGAAGAAACAAAGATTTCCATTGCACTCATGAGGTCTCTAATGCACCTCAAGTATGCATAATAGGGCCACATTACATGTCCAAGCATTTGGCACATGATGTACATTACAAAACTAGTGGCGCACATTCTCCAAGAGAGATTAGATCTTAGCTTCACTTTGATAGGAATGGACTCACTATGTACATAAATAAATGCTTCGGCTATAGTAACGATTGTTTTCTTTAAGGAAAATTTATAAAAACGGTGGTAATAGATCTCACTCATGGAATGATGGGGAATCGGAGTGAAAAACGACAAGAATCACTACACTGCATTGAACAATCGCATACTTTCCTTTGAAGCTAACACACTTTTAGTTACAAGTGCAGATGGCTTCTAAAGATTCTGAAGCAACAGTACAAGAGGAAGTAATGGAATTTCCATCCCAGAGTATTACCAAGGCAAAAGGACATTGGTTTCGTGAAGATCAACCAGCTGGGGAATACCTATTCCTTGCAACAATTAAAATAATGGACACTGATCATCAATTTCTGATTATGCCCCAGGATTTCCGGGTACTACATACACTCCCTTCCATCGAAGACACCATGAAGAAAGCCGGCATACAAAAATATTTTGAATTGCCAATCTATAAGCCCGACTTTCAAAGATGCACTCAAGTCATGAATACCCTATAGCTGGCACTGCATGATCCCTTGGTGCCAGAGGCTAGAGTAATGGATAAACGAGGTGAATGGGTTGTCATTCAATTCACACACGACTTGATTGAGGAAGCCTTTGGGTGGGAAAAGGATGGAGCTACAGTAGTGAAGGAAGAAAGCCGTGGTGCAAAGACCAGAACCTTCACAGATATTAACCGCGTAGACATAGAGGAGGAGGTCAGACTGATCCACCAACACTTTTGCTTCCCAAATATGCACCGATACACGACACCACAAAAGATTATTGTCCAACTACTATCCCATGCTATCAAACAAATTGGGAATCAAATCAATTTGACTCCGTATGTTCAAGAGAGATTGTTTGAAGCAAAGAAACAATGGAAGAATAAAAAGTTTCTCAATGGCAGTGTGGCCCTGACAATTTTGGTCTACCACGCTTTATGAATGAGAGAACATCTACAAGAGATGCCATCATCAACCGCTCTGGCTCAATATGCCAAAGTTGCGACAATTCCTAAGAAGAAGAAAGGAGCAAATATTATCGAAGTAGCCAAAACTAGCTCTCAACCCAGAATGAGAGGCACAAAAAGAGTCAGAGAAGCCAAGCAAGCTGAAGAGGACGCAACAACAACAAAAAGAATGATTGTATTACCAAAAACTACTATTGAAGGACCTAAACAAATAATAGAAGAAGACGTAGCGAAAGCCCTGGAAGAGACTCATCAATATACAGGAGGACAAATCAATCTGCCAGTACAAGGTCATCATTATCAGCAGTCAGAACAAGAAAGAGAAACAAAGAGAAAACTCACAAAAGTCCATAGATATAGGGAAATTGGCTTGGATAATTCTAGTTCTGTTTCAGACGACCAAGAAGAGCCAAATATTTCATTGATGGATGTCGATATTCAAAGTGAATCAAAAGATGATGGACAATGGGAGGAACTGAATGAAGTCGACTACAACAAGGAAGCAGAAGACCATAAGGCAAAGGATCAACCCACAAGTGTTGATAAAGGACTCATACAGGAGCAGGAAGAACAGAAAGAAAAGTAGCCTATGACAATTCATGAAACTTCAAACATCCAAGTCCAGCAAACTCAGGACACTACAATAGAAGAAGAGGAACCGTTCACGCCTATCAGGGTAGTGGCAGAACCCTCCCCAATGGATATCACATATCAAGGGAGTGCCACAAAAGCTGATGAGTGTGATGAGCAAAAAAATGTCCAAAACATACAATTACAGATTCGACAACCATACAACAAAACTATCCATGTGGAAAAAGACAAAGATGTACAAACGGGAGAAACCCCAAACATACCAAAGACATGGCTGAATGTGGATATGGCTCAACTAAAGCCTGTGGTGCAGGACATGATTAGAACTGCTCTAGATACACAACAATTGATGCTTGAAGCTGATGAAGATTATGATCAGGCCATGCGAGACAAAAACGAACTTCAAAAATTGGGTACGAATCTCTCTACTGAGTTAAAGACAGTGAAGGAACAGGTTTTAGGAAAAGAAAATGAACTACAAGAAATAAAAAACGAATACACCATTCTAGAGATGGAAAAACAAAGATTGAAGGAACAACTTAAGGAAGTCACAAAAGAACTGCAACATAATGAGACTGAAAAGGCACGTATACATTCAAGAAGCAAAATCTTGGAATCTCAATTAAAAGTGTACATGGAAGAAGCAAAAAGCTTACGCCAACGAAATAAGGAGCTAATGACAACTATTCTAAGTGATCAACCTGTCGAAGTGCAAATCAGACAAGACTCAAGTATCCAAGCATTGGAAGAGAAGGCAGCTATGTATGAAGATCAACTCATAAAGGAGCAAGAAAAAATTGCAGAATGGGAAAGAAGGTACATGGAAGACACTGCAGCTCTACGAGCTAAATGGAAAAAAGTAGAAAATAGATACCTTTTACATTGTAAAGAAGATGCCGATCAGCTAGCAATCGTGGCTAAGGAAATTGAAAAGAATAAATCAACCATTTTACAAGCTCAAGAAGAAATCAAGCAAAAGAAAGAGATGATCAAACAGCTACAGGATCAACTAGAACAAACGAGAAATGAGGGCACACCAGTAGTTCCGAAGTTTGCAGAGGCTACTGTGGAGAATGAGGTACGTCCTCTTTCTTCCCCCTCATATCATTCACCGATAAGGGAGGAAAAGGAGGTTCAAGTTGAACCTAATAATCACGAAATTGCAGAAATGAGCCGTCCGGTACGGGCACTACTGGTGTCCCAACTCACTGCTGTGTTTGAAGATCAGATCATAAAGATCATGAAGGAAGCTCAAATCGACAATAAACAATTATAGCAAATTTTGAAACCATTCAATGTACCATATGGTCTACTTAAAGAACAAATGCGGCATTATATAAGGTCTACGGCAAATAAAGATCCGGATAACAACCTCCAATTCAGGCAGGATACCTTCACATATACACAGGAAGAATTTGAGAAGGCAGATCCCGTTTGGAGAAGAAAAATTTTGGAAAAGAATCCTACACTGCGGGTACAATGGGAAGCATCACCATATGAGCTTCAAGTAAATCCATCTTTTTTTCCTGTGCCTCGCAGAAACTCTTGGATGCAATTTTGGGAAGGCCAGCGCCAAGGTAGCATTTATAGTCAGTGGCTCAATTATCCACTATTACCTAGTCGGCCACATAATTACTTACCGACCGAGGAATACATGGTAAAATCTATGGAATTTTGGATTGCCAGATATGCTACAGTACCAGATTTAGCGGTAAAAATGACAAATAAAATATTCAGCATGATGCTTACGGTACTCAAAGTGTTCCAACATGCCAAATATACCTTTTTAAATTTCATCGGCATTACACAAGGATCGGAAGCACTCATTTTTGATTTATCTACTATTCCCAGCCGACTAACTATCATGGCATATTATTCTCGCCTAATGTTTTTTCCTTCGACATATATGCAAACTTTCAAAGAAGCATTTTTCACTGGCTTCTTTGAAATTGATTCAGAAATTTTTGTCAAAATGACTTCCAATTTAAATGCACGACTGGTGGCCTATGAAACAAGTTTCTTTGCTGATCATAGACATGCGCCAGAAGATGGAGTCAAGTCTCAGCAATGGAAGGAATTCATGCTGTGTCACGCTAATCTGCTAAATCAAAGAGAGCAACAGGCCATACAAACATACACACGTCGCCACAAAAAGCCTGTCGAGGACGACATAGTTCAAGAGGAGGGACGTGTAGAGGGAGAATCAAGCAAGAAAAGAAGAAGAAGACGATCAAAGTAAAAAACAACTCAATAAAGAATGAAGATCATGATAACGGAAGAACCACTCTCTGCACAGAGCCCCACAGGGGCACACACACCAAGG
This sequence comes from Ceratopteris richardii, assembly GCA_020310875.1. Classification (NCBI taxonomy): domain Eukaryota; kingdom Viridiplantae; phylum Streptophyta; class Polypodiopsida; order Polypodiales; family Pteridaceae; genus Ceratopteris; species Ceratopteris richardii. The sequence goes on along the minus strand of CM035431.1, from coordinate 18,589,753 downwards.
AAAAGCACGGAGCTGAGAGGAGGAACCAGGGCCAACAAGTATTCCATATGAGGGTGCTTCAACCTCTTGAGTTACAGAGGATTCAGATCAAGGCTTACGAGCTACATCCGCATATGTGCACTAATGGCATGTGTGGCAAACCGAATTAACCGGCTTTGAGTAATGCAACCAGGTCTAATATGTGAAACCAGGACAAATCAGAGCGCCTCTAAAACGTAATGCAAGATCAAGAATCAGGCTGAATTGACCAAAGGAGGCGCGCGCTGATCGAGACAAACAAGAAGCAAAGCCAGTCAAGGGACGACAGAGACAAAGAGGGGGAGGGTGTTGCAGAGCAAAGAAGCACAAAGAGTAGAGCCCAAAATTCTCAAAATAATGGGCATATTTTTTCTTCTTCGAGGTCTTCAAGAATTCCCTCAAGCCATGTAAATGCACTAGAGGAGTCCTCTAGTTACATAATCCCAAGTTGTTGTAAAATATCCCTTGTAAAATAGTAGGAGATTAGTCTTTTAGTGAATAAAGTGCCGGTCTCTTGTGTGAAAGGACCAAACTTAGGGCACATGTATATAAGTCACTTTGTGACTCTTTGTAGAGACTTTTTGGCCATTGTGAAGAAGGAGCTCTTCTGAAATTTCGAATTTGCCTCTTCCTTGCAGATTTTGATCTTCATTTTGGTCTTGTATGTGTGTGTGTTGCTGGATATGCAGGTGTATGACGGTTGTCTACCCCTTCCCCTTGATTTGGAGTGGCTGTAGTGTATGTGTGAGCTTGTAGGAGTTGTGGAGTGAGTGTGGGTGCTTCTCATCATTCACCATTTTTGCCATAACTTGAAGCAGAGTTGTTAGAATCAAGTGAAACCACTTCCAACAGGTGCGTCTCGGTGAGAGCTTCAAAAGGAGTACCCTATTGCCTATATTCGGAGTTTGGAGCTAGGAGAAATCCTTGAATTTCTGAAAACTGCTGTAAGAGGCTCTGCGGCAAACACTTTCAGCATTTCAGTGAGTGTGAGAGGTAGTTAGTCTTTTCTCATGCATGCTAGCTTGACCACTTCATTTTCCATCACGTGTGCACACGTCTTCATACACTTGGTACGTCGTTCTATCGGATTGACAATTAGATGTGTGTTAAGTACCCACTATACGCACTTGTGTGGCAATTGAGGTACAGTCTCATTGGCACAAGTCCTTGAGTCTTCTTGGCTCAAGTACACAGTGTTGCAGGCAAGGAAGTTTATAGCTTCCTTGATGGATTTTCACGCTACAACCAAGTGGCCATTGCCCCTGAAGATCAACACAAAATGCCTTTTGCCACGGAGTGGGGAATCTTTGAATTTAGTGTGATGCCATTTGGTCTCACCAATGCACCTGCAACATTCCAAAGGCTCATGTGTCATGTCTTCAAAGAGTTCTTGCGAAAGAGCTTAGAAGTATATGTGGATGATTTATGTGCCCATTCCCAAGAAAGAAGATACCACATCCCTGAGCTTAGACATATCTTCAACAAGTGTAGAGAATATTGAGTGTGTCTGAACCCAGAGAAGTGTGTGTTCATGGTACGACAAGGTAAACTCTTAGGTCACATTGTTTCTAAGAATGGAATATCAATAGATGAGGACAAAGTTAGAGCCATAGCTGAGTTGCCTAGGCCAAGGAATGTTAAAGAGGTACAAGCCTTTATGGGCCATTGTGGATATTGTCATGGACAAAGGAAACTCTCAGATTCCATGTGAATCCTATATCTCATGATTGGTTCAGAATTTGGGGAAACTAGTGCTTCCATTGCGTCCAGAACGTGCCAAAACCCTAAGAACGACTATCTTCTTGCTTGATTCTGACATCCAGAGACCATGCTATGAATTGATGACATCCTCGATGACATCATCAATTCGTAACCGCCCTAGAACCGCCCTTGGAAAACCTATATAAGGAGGGGTTGGCCACATTCATAATCAATCTTGCCAATACCAGTCTTCGGAGCTCAAGGAGTCATGGCCAGCAAGTAAGTACTCTTCAAGTTCCAGTTCTAGTTCTTGTCTTGTTCCTCGTTCTAGTCTAGTTCTTGGACATCCTATCTTGTCCCCTTGTAATCTCGTAGCATGAGCTCCTGTCGAGTTCTTTCGTGTATCCAGTTCATCTCCCAGAAGGGAGTTCTTGTAATCCAGATATCTTGTCTCATACTTACAATCCCGGGTTGTGGGATCTCCTGTATCATCTCTAGTCTAGTTTTCCATACCTATTGGTCCCGGGTTGTGGGACATCTTGTATCATTCACATATTCTTGTATCATTTTCCCTACGTGGGTGTTCTTTTAATCATAAGTGTATTTCGGAAATCTTGTCTACTGTAGTCAGAGAGCACAATCTAGTGCTCCCTTGACATTTTGGCAAGACTATCTTCTATCCAAGACCAAACATCATGGAGAACGCTTATGAACAGATCATAGCATCACTTCAGAGTCTCCAACAACAAGTCGAAGACCTAAGTCATCGACAGACACAAGTCGAGATGGGACATCCAGTGCATGTAGGTGCACTCCTCCAAGAATTACAAGAACGAATCAGGATTCTTCAAGCAAATCAAGGGAGTATTCAAGAGAATCAACGGCCTAGTATATCATTTATGAAGGAACCCAAGATTTGCATGCCATAAAAGTTCTATGGGGATCGCACAAAGTTTCATGGATTTCTCCAGCAAGTTAAATTGTACATCCGTATGCAACCTGATAGATACCTTGACGAGGCATCCAAGGTCGGGTTTATTGGAACCTTGCTCTGTGGCCAAGCATTATCATGGTTTGCACCAATCTTGGAGAAGAACATGGCAGTACTTCAGGACTCTGAGGGATTTCTTCGAGAACTCTCCGCCACATTTGGAGATGCAGATACAAGTCGAGTAGCAGAAACAAAACTTCGGAAGCTACGTCAAGGTAACCGCCCTGCCTCTACCTATGCATCTGAATTTAGGCAGTTGATTTGTGATCTTACTTGGCATGAAGATTATTTCATAAGCCAATTCAGATGGGGTTTAAGAGATGATGTGAAGGACCTGTTGCTCACGATGCCAGAGGTGAAAACATTAACCTACATATATGATCTATGCCATACTAGCTCAAGAATCCAAGAAAGATGATCCAGTACAGCTATCGAATCAGTACAAAGGCTTTGAAGATGTTTTTGAAAAGAAGAATGCAGATATCCTCCCAGAGCATAGACCTTACAATTGCCCCATAGATCTTCAAGAGGGAGCACAACCACCCTTTGGACCAATCTACAGACTATCCCCATAAGAACTTACAGAACTACGCAAGAACATTGATGAGAATCTAGCAAAGGGATTTATCAAACACTCAAAGTCTCCAGCAGGAGCTCCTATTTTATTTGTAAAGAAGAAGGATGGGACTCTCCGGATGTGTGTAGATTACCGTGGATTGAACAAAGTCACTATAAAAAATAGATACCCTCTACCACTCATATCAAAGCTCTTGGAACGCCTTAGAAAAGCAAAATTCTTCAAGAAAATTGATCTTTGAGGAGCTTACAATATTGTCAGGATCAGAGAGGGAGACGAATGGAAGACAACATTTCGACAAGGTATGGGAATTTTGAATATGTAGTTATGCCATTGGGTCTTACAAATGCTCCAGCTGTCTTCCAACATATGATGAATGATATCTTTTGAGAATATTTAGATGATTTTGTTGTAATATACCTTAATGATATCTTGATATTCTCCAAAAATCTTGAGGATCATGAATGTCATGTAAAGATAGTCCTAGAGAAACTAAGAGAAAAAGGATTATATGCGAAATTGGAGAAGTGCTCTTTCCATAAGACAGAAGTGGAATTTTTAGGGTACATTGTATCAGATAAAGGAATTTTTATGGACCCTAAGAAGCTTCAGACAATCTGGCAACCACCTTCATGTGTTCGAGATGTATAATGTTTTCTGGGTTTTGCCAACTTCTATAGGATATTCATCAAAGATTACTCCAAGATAGTGACACCTCTTACCAAGCTTACAGGGAACTCCAAATTCTCATGGACCGAAGAAGGAGAAAAAGCATTTCAGACCTTGAAATCAGCATTCACTACTGCTCCAATTCTAGTTCATCCTAATTCTACCAAGCCCTTCTTCCTAGAGACAGATGCATCAGACTTTGCCCTAGGGGCCATTCTCTCACAATATGGAGATGATGGACACCTACATCCAGTTGCATATAATTCAAGGAAATTTTCTCCTCCAAAAATTAATTATGAAATTCATGATAAAGAACTTCTTGCCATAGTGGACGCATTTGATACTTGGCATCACCATCTAGAAGGAGCAGCTCATAAAATTATCGTGTACAGATCACAAGAACCTAGATTATTTTATGACCATCTGCATCCTCAACAGAAGGCAATCTCAATGGAGTAACTTTTTATCCAGGTTCGACTTTGTCATCACATATTGTCCAGGACAGAAACAGTGTCAGTCAGATGCCTTGTCAAGAAGATCTTACCTTGCACCAAAGAAGGGTGAAGAGGCCTTTGATCAACAAGAGAGTGTATTACTCAAGCTTGAGCATCTCCAGTTAGCAGCTATCTCTTCAAACCCATCTTGAAGATTCAGCCTTGAATCATTTGATCCGTGATAATCTACCACAAGATGAATTATTTTGTAATGTTAAACAAAAAACTCAAGAAGGAAAAATCCAAGAAGTAAATGAATTCCAGGAAAAGAATGGGTTACTATTCTATAAGAACCTATTATATGTCCCTCTATGAAAGCCCAGGATCCAAGTACTTCAACAACGTCATGACAACCGTGCAACAGGACATTTTGGAGTAAATAAAACAATAGAACTCATATCTAGGGATTTTTGGTGGCCTCAAATGTGGAAGGAAGTCAAAGAATATATCCAAACATGTGACACTTGCAATAGATCTAAGGTACCACGACATAAGCCTCATGGCCTCTTGCAACCTTTACCTATTCCAGAAAGGCCATGGGCTTCATTATCTATGGATTTCATCACAGATCTACCAAAGTCAGATAAGTAGAATCCATTCTTGTTATTGTGGATAGATTCACAAAGATGGCACACTTCATTCCAACTACAAAGTCAATCACAGGTGCAACCACTGCTAGACTCTTTCTTAGATACATCTTTAGGCTTCATGGGTTGCCTCATGATATTGTCAGTGATCGAGGTCCACAGTTCGTATCCAGCTTTTGGAACAGTCTTTGCAAGCTCCTTGGTGTTCAAGTTAAACTATCTACAACAAATCATCCATAGACTGATGGACAAACAGAATGGGTGAAGCAAGTCCTAGAGCAATATCTCCGTTGCACTAGAAACTATCACCAAAATGATTGGTTTGAGCTGTTACCCTTTGCAGAGTTTGCCTATAACAATAGTGTTCATGCATCTACTAAGCAAACTCCCTTCTTTGCAAACTATGGACAACATCCAAGGATGGATATACAACTCTCAAATCATGTCAAGAACCCAGCTGCCAGAGACAAGGCCCAATACCTCATGGACATTCACAAAGAACTCAAGGAAGAGATCCATAAAGCTCAACAAGAATATAAGTACTATGCAGATCAACATCGTGTCCAGAATCCATCGTATCAAATTGGGGATAAAGTATGGTTACTCAGAAACAATTTGCAAACTTCAAGGCCTTGTGCAAAGTTAGATCATCAAAGATTTGGTCCATTTACCATCTTGGCCAAGATTAATCCAGTCACCTTGAAGCTCCAACTACCAAGTACCATGAGAATACATCCAGTTTTCCATGTATCCATGTTGGAACCATATCAGTTTTCACCATTGAGAGGGGAGAGACCTAGTCCTTCACCACCTATCGAGATTGATGATCATGAAGAATTTGAAGTCAAGCATGTCCTAGATTCGAGAATATCCCGAGGAAGATTAGAGTACCTTATTCATTGGAAAGGGTATGACATCAGTGATCGTACTTGGGAACCTACAGAAAACCTTCAAAGAGCACCAATCAAGGTTCAATAATTCCATAAGAAAAATTCAATGAAGCTGAGACCAGAGAACGTGACCGCTCCTCATGGAACTCGTCGCTTGAGGGGGAGGTAATGTCATGGACAAAGGAAACTCTCAGATTCCATGTGAATCCTATATCTCATGATTGGTTCAGAAGTTGGGAAAACTAGTGCTTCCATTGCATCCGGAACGTGCCAAAACCCTAAGAACGACTATCTTCTTGCTTGATTCTGACATCCAGAGACCATGCTATGAATTGATGACATCATCGATGACATCATCAATTCGTAACCGCCCTAGAACCGCCCTTGGAAAACCTATATAAAGAGGGGTTGGCCACATTCATAATCAGTCTTGCCAATACCAGTCTTGGGAGCTCAAGGAGTCATGGCCACCAAGTAAGTACTCTTCAAGTTCTAGTTCTAGTTCTTGTCTTGTTCCTTGCTCTAGTCTAGTTCTTGGACATCCTATCTTGTCCCCTTGTAATCTCGTAGTACGAGTTCCTGTCGAGTTCTTTCATGTATCTAGTTCATCTCCCAGAAGGGAGTTCTTGTAATCCAGATATCTTGTCTCATACTTACGATCCCGGGTTGTGGGATCTCCTGTATCATCTCTAGTCCAGTTTTCCATACCTATTGGTCCCGGGTTGTGGGACATCTTGTATCAGTCACATATTCTTGTATCATTTTCCCTACGTGGGTGTTCTTATAATCATAAGTGTATTTCGGAAATCTTGTCTACTATAGTCAGAGAACACAATCTAGTGCTCCCCTGATAGATATTACCGCAGATTTTTCCACATGTATGCGATCATAGCCAAACCTCTTTATGCCTTGATGACCAATTTTGAGTGGAACGATGAATGTGAAAAATCCTTCAGTGAGCTTAAAAGAATTTTGTGATCAACACCAATATTGACCACTCCTAATTGGAGTAAACTATTCCATGGCCATGTAGATGCATCCAATCATGCAATAGGATGTGTGCTAGCACAACCCACCGGTACTCCCAGATCCCTGTTAGGAGAGTTTCTTCATCTCCAAGGTTGTTGTGCTACTTCCTAACATGGCCGTATTCGGTGATAGCAGGAGGATTATACAAGAAGGGAGTGGATCAGGTTATTAGGAGGTGTGCACCAGACTATGAACAATCAACTGTTTTACAGGAAACACATTTCGGTTCCGCAGGAGGTCATTTGTCAGACGATATTACAGGAAAGAAAGTATTACAAGCTGGCTTGTGGTGGCCGACGGTGTTAAAAGATGCACATGAGTATGCCAAAGGATGTGTGATTTGCCAGAGGTTAGGCCAACCTAATAACTCTGACCGGCTGACTGATCATCCGGTATTACCACTGGATCCTTTCTAAAAATGGGGCATGGATTTTGAGGGGCCTATTAAACCTACCACTCAGCGAGGTAATATATATATATTGGTGGCAACCGATTATTGTACGAAATGGGTGGAAGCAGTGGCATTGAAAGATAATAAGGCAGCAAGTGTGGCCAAATTTCTTTATCGTAATATTATGACTAGGTTTGGGTGTCCGATTGAGTTGGTGAGTGATAGAGGTACTCATTTTCTGAATGAGGTGATTTCAAAATTAACAAAGATTTTTTTAATCTTTCATAAAAAGACTACAACCTATCATCCTCAAGCGAATGGGCAGGCAAAAAGCATGAATAAAACTTTAATGTGTATTCTTAAAAAGTTAGTGCATGAAAATCAGAAAAATTGGGATTTATTTCTTGATTCAGCTTTGTGGTCATTCAGAACAGCATTTAAAGTGACAACAGGTATGACACCTTTCCGATTGGTATATGGATTGGAGGCAGTAGTACCTATGGAGTTTGTAGTTCCTAGTTTGCGGATTACGGCAGAGAAGATGTCACTTGAGTTATCAGTTAAACACAGGAGTAAATACCTTTTACAGATTGAGGAGGACCGCTTGATAAGTGCATACATTACGGAAGTGATTCAAAGGCGGCGACAAGCTTGGGTAAATCAGTTTCGAGTGGCAGATGTGTTTGGCACATGGATGGACAAGCCAATAAATGGATTTAGGCTGAAATTATTTCAAGGGAAGCCACCACATTTGGGCTGGTTATCTGCTAATGTGGTGCAAGTCGTTCATAAGTTAGCACAACGCTTCAGCAATGTTGTGATCATCGTAGTAAAAGAGTTTATTTCTCTACATTTTTATCTGTGGTACAATGTTTTTTGACCTCGTGTTGGTCTAAAACTACGTTAAGTAAATTTTTACGATTACAATGGAGACTTGGATTACAGTTGCAGTTCAAGAGTGAGCTATGGGTTAGCTTAGGGCCAATGATGGATAATGAAGTGTTGCTGAATCAGGGTGTACAAACTAAGGAATATTTTGGGTCTGCAAGTAATGATATGTTGGAAATCAGTATACTTTGTATTCCGAGTCAGCAGATCCAGAAGAAGCAGCGGTATCGAGGGGAATATGAAAAGGAAGCTAGTATTCGACTAATGATTATCTTGCAAAGTACAATTTGTCGGAATTGTATGGATGGAAGTTTTTGCATTATAAAATGTAGTATTGAGGAATTTAAATATCAATTTCGTATTCTTGAAGCATGAATGAGTGTTCTGTTTCATGAATTTTCTGGCACGCGCAGAAGATTTGTTATGTGGGTTATTGGCATGAGGGGTAATTGATTGTGGATGATTTTTATGATAATCCATACTACAATATTATTGAGTCGTATGAAGTGTTACGTGCATAAGTACGTTCATCATTGCAGTAAGTGGCAGTTCAAGCATTCGCACTTGTGGAAAGAATATTTTCAGTTCTACTTAAAGGCTTCTAGGATAATACTTTTTCCAGCATTTTCTGTATTAGCGCCTGAATCATGAGTCATGAGAGGGTGTATGAGAAAGAGAGAAGTTGTAGTGCGAAAGGGAGAAACCATAACGGAGGAGAGTGATAGCTCGATACAGGAGGATGAAGATGAAATATCAATGCCATCTACAACGACTAAGGTTGTGCAGACGCTTATGGGGTCATTCACAGACTTTAAAGTGGAAGTGGATACACAGTTTGCTTTGAATGAGAATTGGCTCAGAAGGATTGGATTATTACAGTTCGCTATGTTGCCATGGGAGCACTGGAGATGCAATTATGATGCAAAGAGTCAGCTGGAAATCATGCAGAAAACGAAGGGTCAGTTATCACTTCAGGTAAAAATTTCACCGGAATTAGTTGCATAATTATTTCAATTGCCTATATATGATGATGTTGTCATTCCAAAATGTTCGGAGGAGGCTTTGAAGAAAGACTTTGGCCCTAGAGAAGGAAGACGGCAGTACTACATGATGAGGAACGTAAGTTATGTTCGAAGGGAGCAGCTAAAATGCTATTTGGAAAGATTATGTTTTATTATTAAATATGATTCTATGTCTAGGGAGAATTTTGCACCTTTGGCCTATGTAGAGGCAGGTGAAAAAGTAAGTTGGGCTCATTGGGTGTATGATCACCTACATAGTGAGATCTTTGTTGGTGATAGGCATAAAACGCAAACAAATAGTCGATTATCAGCATATTTAGCCGCATTATTCGAGTTCGTGCAGCTAGTTGAAAAATAAGAAGATAGTGTGGCCAAAGGAGATCAATTTTTGTGGTCATCAAGTGATGAGACGAGAAGCAGGGATACAAGAAGATATTTGGTTGCAGGTGCCAGATAGTGTTGAGCATTCGAAAGCATTCGGAACTATTTTTAAGTTTTCTAGGAAAAGAAGAGTGGAGGAGCAATCACAATCAGTAGGCGAAAAAATGTTGAAGGATGTTAATACTTCAGATTATGATGTGACAGGAATGAAGAAGAGGTTGCAAGAAGTTTCAGATTTCTTAGTTTTTCAAGAAGAAAGATTTTTTCGGCATGAACAAAAAAAAGTATTTATTAATGTGAATGATTATCAGTCTTTGCAGGAGAAGACTAAAAAACTTCAGGACACATTGGATAAGAAGGTATGTATGTTGGAAGAATTGCAGAATGAAAAGATGCAATCTGTGATAGAATTGTCTAGTACAAAAAAGTCTATGCATGAATTTGAAGAATGGCAAAAGTCCGTGCAAGCGCAGATTAAAAAAGAAATGATGGATTTTTCAGCGTTAAATGCTACTTTGCAGAAGGAACAAGTAGTTCTTCAATCGAGAATACAAATCTTGCAGGAATTAGAAAAGTAGATATTAAAAGAGGAGGATGTGGAGTTAGATGCTACGTTAATGACGAAGTTGGATATAGGATTATTGAAGCAGCAACTCCATAAGTATGTTCAGGAAATTTGGAATGTTTTCCAAAATCGGTGGCTCGATATGTTTAAGCTTCAGTATGAACAGGTGCAGACATGCTTTGTTTCAAGGCATGAAAAAGATTTAGTATTAATAATTTCAAAGCAAGAGAAGCAGATTGAAGAGCAGACACAGATAATTGCAGAATTGCGGGAATAGTTGTTGCAAAGGAAGCTAGAGGAAATGGTGGACATATTTGATGCAGATTTTCAAGAAAAGAAGCATGGTGCAGAGGAAGATGTTGATAATTTGCAAAATTGGAAGATTAAAGTGGAAGAAGAGCAGATTTCCAAACAGCCGTGGGATCTGATTATATGATCAAGATCTTATATGATCAAGGGATTGTTAAATTCGAGTCTAATTTTTGAAAAAAATTACCCACCGGGCTGTGCCAGGTGTTGAAGGCAGGGAAATCAGGAAAAAAAAATAAAAAGAAAAAGAAAAAGACAGCTACGATGAGATTAAAAAGGACACGTCGCAAAAGTAGGAGAAGTCACAAGAAAGGAGGTTCGCAACAACCGTAAGGAGGAGAGGTCACAAGAAAGGAGGTTCGCAACAACCGTAAGGAGGAGAGGTCACAAGAAAGGAGGTTCGCAACAACCGTAAGGAGGAGAGGTCACAAGAAAAAGGGGTTCACGACAATCAGAAGGAGGAATAGAAGTTCCGAAGAGAAGAGAAGACGTGATGAGAGGAAGCAGCGCAACAACCTTGGAGATGAAGAAACTCTCCTAACAGGGATCTGGGAGTACCGGAGAAGATTGGTTCTGCAAAAAACATCAAGTCATCTGTCATTGATGTTATCTTGTGATACATAATCAAATATAAATTAAGAAGTTCTAGTATTTGCAAATATGTAATCAGAGTGTTAAATCTATTAAAGTATTGAGCAGAAAATGTTTGCAATGATACAAGTTCTTGTTTGAGTCCTTCAATTCTGTTAAGTCCATAAGGGAACTCAATTTGTCTGCACAAAAGCGCAATGAAATTTGGGTGTCTGTGAATGTGTAAGAAGTTGTACATTCCAAAAGGTGAAACTCTGAAATGCGACTATGTAATACTGAATTGGTGTAAGTTACCGGAAAGAAGCGTTTCGGTGAAATTCCGGTGGATTTCTAGATCCAATTTTGGTGGAATCTCTGTGTGTGAAGATTAGTGCCAATGGAAAAATAAATAACTCTCATTTGTTCTTTAATTTGATGTTGTGTTGAACCTTGGAACCCTCAACAATGGACAAAGAAATAGATGAGTGGATTAAGAATTGTCCACTGTGCCCCCAATGGAGCATGCAACTCTTTATCATGCATCGTTAATCCCCGAATGGAGCACTCCATTGGTGAATTCATGAGATTGGGAACATTACCCAATGAGGCTGGTCTAGCAAGGAAACGGAGCATGGAGCAAGAGGCTCGAGACTATGCCATAGTAGGAGGACAACCTATATCGAAGAGGCAATGATGGGTACCTAAGATTGTGCGTTCATGAATTAGATTACTTGAAATTCTTAGAAACTGTGCATCGTGGTGTTGGAGGTGGACACTTTGAGCCTGACAGAGTAATCAAGACCATTTTATTTTCAGGACTTTGGTGGCCAACTCTTCATATGGATGCACATACCTATGTGAAGAAATGTGATACATGCCAACGTGCACAATACCCGATGAGAAAAGATGAGATGCCTTTGAGGCCAATGATGGGAGGACGTGCATTTTCGAAGTGGGGTATAGACTTTGTAGGTCCCATTAATCCCCCCCCCCAAGAACTCCCATGCGGAATACATTATCGTAGCCAGGGATTACCTTACAAGTGGGTGGAAGTAAAAGACACAACAAAGAATGATGCTCAAACGATGACTAAGTTCTTATTTGAGAACGTGTTCACAAGATATGGGTTACCAATAGAGTTAGTAAGTGATAGAGGTACGCACTTCTTGAACGAAGTTATTGAAAACATTCTCCAAGAGTTCTTGTTAATACATAAGAAGTCTGCACCCTATCATTCACAAGCTAATGGACAAGCTAAGAGCACAAATAAGGTCCTATACATCATATTGACAAAATTGGTAAATAATAAACACTCTGATTGGGACAAACAACTTCATCGTGCTATTTGGGCATACCGAATTGCCTATAAAATGGTACTCAATGCCACCCCATTTCAGATGGTCTTCGGATAGAATGCTGTGCTACCATTGGAATTCCTAATCCTAGCCTTAAAAGTAGCACAAGAGCATGAGTGGAATGGACACGAGTTGTCCTCTAGGATCTTTGGCCTAGAACGCTTAGGTGAGACGAGGCTAAGAGCGGCAACAGACATCTATGCTGCAAAGAAAAGACAAAAGGCATACTTTGATGCACACATCAAAGATAAAGGTTTGAAAGAAGGAGATTTAGTGCTAGTTTATACGCTAAAGCAACATGCCCGCAAATTGGAGAAACGAAGATATGGACCCATGATCATTAATAGAATCTCCACTAGTGGTGCGGTTCAATTGGACACTTTAGAAGGTGATATCTTGCCAAACTATATAAGTAGTTGTCAAGTCAAGTTATATCAAGAACCTCTTACAGAGGATATGATAATGAGACTCAACACTGCTAAGAAGTGTAAAGAAGAAGAGTTGAGGGTCAGAGAAGAGGTACAAGCGGAGGCAAGAGAGCGTATTAGATGAAATAAGTTAAGGTGATTAGGCCTAGATGTCAACCGGAAAGCCCCAAAGTATCATATGGACATGTGCCAAAAATTGGGCATAATTACTTCTCGAATAATTGACCGCCACCCTTTTGTGACCGTAGAAGTAGGACGAGGGAAGAGTGTAAGGACTGTGAGAGCATTGGTTGACTCAATCGCATCAAATAGTGTAGTTAGACTTTCATATTGCCAAGACCTGCAATTGGACATCAAGCCCATAAAAGCCTATCTCATAGGATTGGGAGGCATGGAAACCCCTTGTTTGGGCGAAGTGGAACTTTCCATCTACCTTCAAGATGTTCCAATGAAAGTCAAAATGCCAGTGTGTCATGATGAAGACCTTATAGAGCCACTTGTTTTGGGTCAAGACTGGATTTATGACCATGCAGTCAACTTGAACCTAAGAAGTAAACTTCTTCAAGTTTGGGTACATGAACAATGCATCACATTAGAATTAGAGAATTGCATGCTCACAAATCCAGATGTCATACATTCTCTTGGTTCTTCTAGGGCTAATATTAGCAAAAAAAATGTTGTATGTGTCAAAAGCTATGTGTCCTAGAAGAACTCAATCATGGAAGAACTGACTCAAAGATAAGCAGACTCCTCCTCTCATGCCAAGACTAATGTGGTAACCACAAATCAACCGAAAGTGCAAGCAAAACAATACAAGACAACGGCTATATCATATAGACAAAGAGATTTCAAGAAAAAAGTAGTTCCGGGCATGAAACAGATGTGGGTACGAAAAGGAGAGCAACCACCAGCCTTGCCAACACAATTTCCACTCCGACAAGCCAACCATGCGAAGATAAGAAACAAGCAACCATGAACACCTCAACCAAAAGATCTCCGACAAATCTGGGTGCCTAAGAAATTAGGTGTAGCTCAACAAGGGCGATTACAAATGTGGGTACCCAAGAAGCTCTTACATACACAACGGCCTATGTTCCCCACCATGCAAAAGGTCTCAACAAAGAAGCCAAGAAGAAAAAAGGGTAAGAACAAAGCACAAAAAACAACGAAAATAAACTCAACCCTTCGGCAAAAGTCAGAAGACAATCATCAAGGATATGGGTTTGGAAGCCTAAGGTACCACGAGCATCCACAACACCAAAGAACGAACCACTCCAGATACAAAATTTAAGCAACCAACCAAAGATGAAGAAGTCAACAAGGACTTGTACACAGCCCAACACTGTTCCGAAATGGGTCCCTAAAATCTGTTGTCCTTTTGACATCCAATGGATACCTCCAACAAAGGCAGCATCAACATTTGCAGGAACATTGAAAGCCTTGACGTGCAACAACCATGTGCCTTTGGCATAACCTTGTCTCTTGCACCATTGAGGTCATGCACTTCAAAAGTATGCATCAATATAAGGCCACATTACACGGCCGCGCATAGACCATTGAGAAATCCTAGGCACATGAGACACACCTGCAATATGTAAACTATTTTATTGATACTAGCCTCTTTCTTCTTGTTTTATGTCATCACAAAAAAAAGGGAGAGAAAAGACTGTACACTTGAAGAATCTCATAAAGTGAACCATCAGAACGGACATCCATCGACAAGAAAGACAAGCCAATGGTCAATCACCATGATCAAAGTACAACATGAAGAGATGAACATCGACGGACCTTTCACCATGGTAAGAATTGTCTGCTTCAACAACGCTATAACCGTGATCGATTAGGAAACCTCTTCGCCGGCATACCCTTGAGCATGGAGTTCAAGCTCCAACTTCTTGCACCATAATTCTTCCAATGCATTTCCCAAGTATGCATGCATAGGGCTACATTACAAGGCCGTGCACAAGGCACCTATTTTTTCCAACCCATGCACTAATGCACTTAACCATCAATCATTATGGGTCACAAGTACTTGGCCTCACACTATGAAACTCATGTTTCAAAGATTCAAGGACATCCCGGGTACAACATCAGTACCGAGGAAGCAATTCATAGTAGATAGCTGCTCAAGATCAACATCGAAAACCTCTTTTGAGCAACTAACAACCTTTGAAAGCCAAGAAGTATACCCTCCAACTCAAATCCAAGGAAGAATTACATACATTGGGCACACCTATCGAATAGGCTAGTAGTGGAAAACTTAAAAACCTGACAACCGACCAAGCTACATTGAGAAGATGGACTGATCCTGTTGATACATGAAGGAAACTACCTTTCAACGTACTACATGGAACAACCACTACAACACGGGTCTGTCAGGGACGATAGACTCAAGAGGGGGGGGAGTGTTGAAGCTCAAGGTCAAGGACAAAGCATGGAAGTGCATTAAGGAAGTAGGCACACAAGAAGAAGGAGCAAGTAGGGAGCTCCAAGAAGCACCTGTCAAATTTTCAGAAGAAATCCCTATAAAAATAGTGATTTTTATCACTAAAAACCATTGTAAATACCATTTTCCATTTTTTCAACTCCATTTTGTTCAAGATGAGGAGTCCTCAAGCTCGAATAATATTAGAACTATCATCCTACCAATTTTCATAATTTTTAGACTTCGTTTGAGCCCCCAAGTAAGCCTTGGAACCTAATTTTTAACTAGGCCGGACACTAAGTCTGGACACGGCCAAAACCACTCAAAGAACTATAAAAAGGGCTGGAGAGCTCATTTTTGAGGTTAGCTTGTTGTAGATTTCAGCTTTGTAAGAGAGCTCTTTTGTAATCGAAGTTCTTCCATTGTTCCACTCTTTGCTCTTACTTTGTGCACGTGTGTGTGTATGTGTGTGCATGCTTGTGCGCTTTCACGCACATTGTGCCATCACTTGCTCACGGTCTTCATACCGGTCCTCACGTCTCCACGGATTGACATTTATGAGGTGTATCTCCTCACGTTGGTACTCACCATTGTGCTAGAGTGACAACATGGTCACCAACCAATCAGATAGAACATATGAATTTGGTAACGTGATTCCAGACACAGATATAGGTGACATAGAGCAAGGGAACTTAGGAAGAGAGCCCAAAACTCCGTGCGGCAAATAAGTCCTGACTAGAATCATCACTCTAGAGTGGGTTCCCCAAGACAATAGGAGCATAGAATTTCTCTTAAAACGAGATACTGACGAGGCTTTTTGGAGGTATAAGCCTGACTAGCCTAACAAAGTAGGAATGCTCACAATCTATGAGTTTAAAGATCCGGATAGCCTAGGCAAAATGACCTATTTAGACAATACATCAGAGAAGATCTTTGTGGTGACAGAGCATGGTAGGCATGCCTACACTTGGAAGGGTGAATTTGTTTTCCCACAACCAAGATCTAATGTCTCTTATGGTCCCTAAGGAGCTGGAACATCTCAAGCTCATGGAACTCAAAGGGACAGAAGTAGAGATAGAACTTAGGTGAGCTTTGCTAACTCAATAGGAAGAGAACAAATGAGAATGGAGATAGATAGAATGGAAACCAAGAGACCTAGAGACCCAAGGAGTCAAAGAAATGTAGATGAATTCCCTCTACCAAGGCCTAGAGAACATACTAGGACCTTGAGGCCTACACAACTAGCTAAGTCCATGAAGAATTGCTTTGATGGCACTAGAGACCCGTACGATCATGTGGTAGAATTTAGGCAAGTCTTAAGGACAGAGCAAGTGGATGACCTGTTCACTTAGTACAATGCATTTGGAATAACTCTCAAGAACACCGCACTGACTTGGTTTCAACCGCTTCACCAAGGTCAGTTTAGGAACATAGAACAACTTCTAGAAGCCTTCATCACACAATTTTCTAAGAGTGGCATATGAAACAATACTTCCTCACTGATACATAGCTTCAAGCAGACA
This sequence comes from Ceratopteris richardii, assembly GCA_020310875.1. NCBI lineage: Eukaryota > Viridiplantae > Streptophyta > Polypodiopsida > Polypodiales > Pteridaceae > Ceratopteris > Ceratopteris richardii. Next base: position 18,572,940 of record CM035431.1, on the reverse strand, counting down.
CCTCAAGAGACCGTTAGACTTGCAGGAAGAAGATTTAGGCAATACCTAGAGAGATGCCCCGTTCCTGAGTTACCCACGCCAGCCAAACAAGTGTCTTTATTCTTGGACGGATTGCTAAGTACCAAATTGAGATCATATGTGTCCTTGAAGGACCCTAGGACCATAGAAGAGTGTGCACGCATGTGCATAGACATCGAGGATAATCTAGGGGAGGAATTACAGCTTTCAAAAATCTACAAAGATTCAGATAGCTCTAGTAGCCTCAATTCAAACCCATCCCCATCTATTTAGGAACCTGCTGAGAAAGTAGCTCAGAAGTTAGGAGTCTCAAGCAAAAAAGTACCAAGGTTTAACACTAGTGAAAATATGATATGCTTGTGGAGGTGACCATATGGTGAATGTATGTCCCATTATGGCTCAACTTCAAGCAAACCCTAGCAGCCTATACTGCACCATAGAGCGGAAATATACCAACCACATTGCACAAGACTGTCCCTATAACAAACAAACTGTTAGAAAAAATTATCCTCAGCCATATCCACAACAGGGAAGATACCAAAACCAGTACCCACCAAAACAATATGGTAGGCCACAAAAACCCTATCAACCAACCTATCAAGGGTAGCAAAGACCTCAACCAATTCTAGCGTAGCAACCCCCTCCTCTAGCCAATGTGATTCCAGTAAAGTACGTAGCTGCAGAAGAAAATTTGAATAGAGCCTTATTGTCAATAACTCCATTACTTTCAAAAAGTGACCCAAGTGATCATAGTTTTGACTCTACTCATATTGATAGCCCATAGGCTTACTACATGCAATCACCTGAGCATAATGAGTCATATTATTATGAAGATCCGAGTGAACCTAGTTGGGAGCTAGAGTATGCAAATGTCAGGTATGCAAATCCCAACTCTAGGCCTCAACCTAGGCAAATAAGACCCCCATTTCCAAGAGGACTGTGCAATCGATGCCAGTGAGATCACTTCATTCGAGATTGCCCTATGCCTGCACCTACACAAAGCCAATCTCTGATAATTCAAGGGTTCTGTCAAGATTGTGGGAAGGAACATCTGATATGAGATTGTTCTAAAAACCCCACCAATATGCCAAAAATCACTCCTATCAATGTCATTGCATTAGTGGTAGACTCCATGGGAAGTGTGACTTCCACTACCCCAGTGCAAGTGGTCACTAGAGCTGAGGCATTACAACAGAACCAAGCCTTAGGCAAGGAAAAGAGTTCCAAGGTTAGTGAGACTGAGAGCCTAGCTAAGAAAAGGTCAAGAAATTGGAGGGATAGCTGAGAGAGAATGAAAAGGCAATGGGCAAAGAAGATGAGTGAACTTGAGGAAATCTTGAGAGAAATGAAGGCCAAGATAATTGAACTCACATCTCAAAATCACTTTCACACTACTCCATACCCACCATTCCCATCTCCCTCCAATCCACCACCTTCCAACCCACCTCACACAATCCCACCTACCCCTATAGTAGGATCAGTCTTAGCAGATCCCACTCCCAAGGACCTAGACATGATGCTTAAGGCATATCACGCCAGACTCCAAGAAGGGCCAAATGTAACAGATCATGAAAAGTGTTATCCTAGAGCTGAACTAGAGCTCAAACGAACTAAACTTTGTGCTAAGATGGTGGAATTGTCTCAAACCATGTTTGAAGCTAGCCACCTCTTTAACTTCTCTAGTTCAGCCAGGACTCAACTACATTTTGATGGACTATTAGACAGATTGGAGAGGCTAATTGCAAAATCTAAAAAGGAATCCGCCTCTCAAGGTAAGGACAAGGCAAGTGGAAGAATGAGATTTCCACCCCAGGAAGCTTATGTGCCTAACTCCACAGAGCAGACACATTTTCTTTTATGAATCGATATTCACCAAAATTCTCATGAGAGATTCAAGAAGAGAAATGGGCTAAAGAAAGTGAAGTTCTTCCTCCTATTGAACTTGTGGATGATGCAAATTATCAATTCCCACAAGACATTCCTTCCATTTGTGGAGATTAGGAGAGTGCCTAATCTCATGAGAGATTAGACTTCAAGTTTAATTCCTTACAAGAACTACCCCATTTCATAGGCCCATGGGAATCGAAGTCTACTTGTATGAAAGCACCCATGGTCATGGTAAGGAATGAAGAATCAATCATACCTAGGAATACAGAGCTAGTAAGGAACACTAGAGTACAATGTACTAACTTTAGAAGAGTTTACTCAAGGTTAAGCCAGAATTATGGAAACATGTAGTCAATCAGGTGCTAGAAGTAGCAAAACCTCATTCCCAGGTAGGATCTCATAGAACAGTGCCAAAATTATGCTTGGATAGGATATGAGACATGAGGGAAGGAGAAGAAGGAAACACCTATCTTCCAATTATCCATCAAGGTTACACCACCAAAGCAGTTTTGGACTCAGGTGCAAGAGTTGCAATTGCCACCACTTCCCTATGGAAGCATTGGGGCAAACCAGCACTTAGGCCAACGAGAATGAAACTGCAGATGGCTGATGGCCACATAGAAAGACCCTTAGGACTACTAGAAGGAATAACTCTCACTACATGTGGTGTCGAGTTCGAGCATAGTTTTGCCATATGTGACTTTAGCAAGAATTAGGCCTATGAGATGATTTTGGGAAGACCATTTATGCGATCGTTGCAAGTGGTACAAGATTGGGGAACCAATTCTTTGTATTTGCAACACTTAGGTGTTACAACCAAAGTCAATCTCAAAGATTACTCTCATAGAGACGTACCCCCTATTCAATGGAATTCCATCCATAGAGCTAAAGATGATACGGAGTCCGTGCATTCCATAAGATTAGGATCCTCATGGATGCATGAAGACACCCACTTATGGATGTGCAAAGTAGCCATAGAAGAAGAAGAGAGAAAAATCTAGAGAGGTAGGTGTGAACGAAACTCATAGATCAATTCAAGACCCAGTCTATGCACCTATAGTATTTATTGACAAAGAATTTGAACCTCATGGTTCGGTAGAAATTTTAGCAAGAATGGATATAGCCATAAACAATGGACACCCCACTCTGACGAGGATGGCTATGATATTTCAGTCTTCACAATAGAGCCAATCTGTGTGCTTTGGTTATTGAAGAAATTGAACCCAGCACTGATGCATTTGAGGATGCAAGTGACTTCGATCTAGAGTCAATTATTATGGACCCGCCTTTTGCATCAGATAAGGAATGTTTTTATGAAGTAGAAGCTCATCCTCAGAGACATGAAGAACATAAAAATGACGTGAGATTAGCCACACAGGTAACCACTAAGAATGAAGGCAAGAACAAGAAGAAGAGAGAAGTTACACCAGAGGAGGAAGAATCCTTAGTTGAGGTCCCTGAAAATTTCAAGAAGTATGAGATAGAAGATAGGAGAGTCATGATAAGAATGCTTAAACGTGATTGTTGAGGGAGAGTCCAACAAAAAAAGAAAAGAAGAAGGCAAAGAAAGAAGCTTCACTAAAAGATCATATTTGAAGATATATCTTTGCAAGAAGCCCCGGAGGGGTGCAACACCCATCTCTGCACAGAGCCCAGCAGGGGCACACATCAAGGAAAAGCATGTAGGCAGGAAGGAGGAACCAAGGCCAAGAAGTATCCATGAAGAAGTGCAAGAAGATATCCGACGGTTCCAAGAACCACAAGAAGGTCCTTCAACATTTGGGTCTTCGGAAGGTCCATATCAAAGACTGAAGGACCACATCCTCATACCTTCCACTGGTGGCGTGCGTGGTAGCCCGACTTAACAGAGAAACCCAGAATTAAAGAGGTTATTGGCGAACTAGACTACAAATCTCAGGTAGTCCATCTCCACCGGTTGCGGGCGATAAAAAGAAAAGAACAGGCAACACGAATGCATCAGGCCCATAGGATGTAAAAGAAGAATCAAGAACAAGGCCATTAAAATGGAATGCCAGTCTCACAAGTAGGCAGAATTGACCAAGAGATGCATGCGAAAAAGAAGCGATAGACAAGGAGTAAAGCCTGTCAAGGGACGACAGAGACAAAGAGGGGGAGAGTGTTGCAGAGCTAAGAAGAGCACAAGGCAGAGGAAAAGAAGGGCCCCAAAATTTTTTCGATTTGGACACTCTATTTTTGTATCATAACCATTTTGTAACATATTTTCCATTGTAAATGCACTAGAGGAGTCCTGTAGATGCATACCCTTGGAGATTAGTAGCTTACCCATGTGAATAAAGTGCCGGTCTCTTGTGTGAAAGGACCATTTTTAGGGCACATGTATATAAGTCAATTTGTGACTCTTTGTAGAGACTTTTTGCCATTGTGAGAATCAAGAGCATAGAATATCGAATTTGTGTCTTCTCCTCTCTGTATCATCTTCTTTGTGAGCTTGTATGCATGTGAGTTGCTTGAAAAGAGTGTTAGGAAGTGTTGTCTATCCATGAAAGTGTCTATTTACTGTTGTTAAGGTGTGTGTGAAGTGTAGGAAGTGCTGAAGTGTAGGAAGGTCATTCCCACAACTCAGTATTTTGCTCATAACTTGAAGTAGAAGCATCAAAATTGAGTGAAGATAATACCACGATTGGAGCGTCTTTGTGAGAGCTTCGAAACACATATGCTATTCACTATATTCGTAGTTCAGAGCTGAGAGAAAAGCTCAATTTACTGTTGGATGCTGCTCCAAGTATCGTGACAGTATGATTGATAGTTGAAGCTTGTTTGGACTAGTCTTAACCTTGTTTGCACTCTTTGGAAAGCTCATTCACATTGATCATCATTTGAATGCATGTCCTCATACACTCGGCTAGGTTTTGATACTCCTCGGATTGATAAATAAAGCGTGAATCCCCACTATATGCACTTGAGGGGGATTGAGGTATAGTCTCTTTCTCCACAAGTCCCTAGGTTTGTCCTTAGGTACACAGTGATGCACAAGCAGGAGAGGCCTATGATAACAAAGAAACCACCAAGAAAATTGTTGTGACCATAGAAGAAGGAGAAGAAAAATGCACATACATAGGACATGACTTGACGGAGGAAGAGGAGCAAGAGTTGATAGCCTTGCTAAGACAATACAAAGATGTATTCGCTTGGAGTTACAAAGACTTGAAAGATATAGACCCTGACATATGCTCACATACCATTCCCATGACCTCCGATGCCAAACCCTCTAAGCAAAAGCCATACACATACAATGATAACTATGTTGCCAAAATTAAGGAAGAGTTGGATCGTTTGGTTGAAGTTGGATTCATCTATGAAATTGAGAACAGTGAATGGGTATCCCTCATTGTAGTGGTGCCCAAGAAGAATGGGAAGTTACATGTGTGCATTAACTTGAAGAAAGTTAATGCAACCACTATTAGAGACAATTATCCGCTTCCTATCATTGAACATCTCTTAGAAAGAGTGGTAGGCAAGGAGTCTACAACTTCCTTGATGGCTTCTTTGGCTCCAATCAAGTCATGATAGCTCCAGAAGATCAGCATAAGATAACCTTTTCTATAGAGTAGGGCATATTTGCCTTTCGAGTAATGCCATTTGGTCTTATCAATGCGCCAGCCACCTTTCAAAGGCTGATGTGCCATGTCTTTTAAGAGTTCTTGAGGAAGTACCTGGAAGTCTATGCTGATGATCTCTATGCTCATTCCAACATCAGACAAACACATATCCCAGAGTTGAGAGCTATCTTTGACAAATGTAGAGAATATCAAGTCTGCTTGAACCAAGAAAAGTGTGTTTTTATGGTCAGGCAAGGCAAGATTCTAGGACACATAGTGTGAAAGAATGGTATATCCACGGATGAGGAGAAAGTGAGAGCTATTGTAGAGCTACCTAGGCTAAAGAATGTCAAGGAGGTACAAGCTTTCATGAGGCATTGTTGCTACTATCGCCGATTCATTCATATGTATGCAATCATTGCAAAGCCTCCATACTCCCTTTTGAATAACTTTGAGTGGACTGAAGAATGTGAGGATTCCTTTAACAAGCTGAGGAGAAGATTGTGTTCTGTACCAATCTTAGCTACACCAGATTGGAACAAGCAATTTCATGTTCATGTGGATGCATCCAATTATGCCATTAGATGTGTACTTGCAGAACCTACTGGTGAAGGTAATATGGATCTCCCAATAACCTATGCTAGTAGATAGTTGAATGCGGCTTAGTGGAACTATACCACAATCGAAAGAGAAGGATTGGGCATTGTATATGCTATAAAAAAGTTTAGAAACTATTTGCTTGCAAATAAGTTTAAATTTTTTACTGATCATCAAGCTCTACTATACTTGGTAAACAAGCCATGCAATACAGGTAGATTAGTAAGATGGTTCCTCTTACTAATGGAATATGACTTTGAGGTAGTGGTGAGGAAAGGTAAGACTCACTTCAGACCAGATCATCTCTCAAGGCTCACATTCGGAAAGGCCCCACCATGAGTATCAAATGATCTTCCTGATGCTTACTTGTTTAATTTGGAAGTTGTACCGCATTGTGCCAAGACATTAGTGTCAGTATTGACATACAAGCCTAAACACCCAGTAATAAACACTCAAGATAAGGAGGTAGTGAAAACCTAGAAGTACCATATCATGGTAGGGGAGTATGTACAAGCACACCAATCAAGGAATATTAGCTTGTTGTGTGGAAGAAGAGGAGTACGCCAAGTGGTTGCAATTAGCACATGTAGGTGCACTAGAGCAACACTACCCAAGGCAAAGAACCTTGCAAACACTATGGAGACTCAGAGTGCACTGGCCAACTATGGAAGCAGATGTCCATAGGATGTACAAGGAATGCCCAATGTACATGTAGCACTAGACCTCCAGTGGAACATGCCACCCTTTATTGAGTGTCTTTAGTTCTAAATTGGAGCGAGCCATTAGTAGCCTTTCTGAGGACAAAAAACATTCCCTCAAGAGAGGACTTTGGCGAGACAAAGGAGCTTCAAACAAGATGCACTAGACTACTCACTCATTGGGGATAACTTATACAAGCGTGGTAGAGATGGTTACCTAAGGCTATGTATCCATGAGAGTGAATATCTCAAGATCTTGGAAACTACTCACCAAGGTGTAGCAGGAGGACACTTTGGACCAGACCGTGTGATTAAGGCAATCCTATTTGCAAGCTCGTGGTGGCCAACCCTTCACATGGATGCACATAACTATGTGAAGTGGTGTGACATTTGTTAGTGAACTCAATATCCCATACGTAAAGATGAGATGCCATTGAAACCTATGATGGGTGGACGTGCATTCTCTAAGTGGGGAATATACTTTGTAGGTCCTATTAATCCCCAAGCTAAGGGTTCTCATGCAGACTATATCATTGTTGCCATTGATTATCTAACTAAATGGGTAGAAGTGATAGCCACAATGAAGAAAGATCTCAAATGATAGCTAAGTTCTTATTTGAGAACGTGTTCACTAGATATGGGTTACCGATAGAGCTAGTAAGTGATAGAGGCACTCACTTCTTGAATGATCTCATTGAAAATATTCTCCAAGATTTTTTGGTGATACACAAGAAGTCCGCCCTCTATCATCCACAAGCTAATGCGAAAGCCAAAAGCACCAATAAGATTCTATGCAATGTGTTGACCAAATTAGTGAATAATAAACATTCTGATTGGTACAAACAACTACACCATGTTGTTCGGGCATATAGAGTTGCTTGTATAACGGTACTCCAAGACACACCCTTTCAGATGGTATTTGGCCAAAATGCAATGCTACCATTGAACTTCTTGATACCTACATTGAAAATAGCACAAGAGCTTAAGTGGATAGGTCATGAAATCTCTTCGAGATCTTTGATCTTGAACGGTTAGGTGAAATGAGGCTAAGAGTAGCGGCAAGGATTTATGTAGCTAAGAAAAGACAAAAGGCATACTTTGATGCCCATGTGAAGGATAAAGGCTTGAAAGCAGAAGACTTAGTTTTGGTGTACACCCTGAAACAACATGCAAGAAAGCTAGAGAAGCATGGCTATGGACCTATGATCATAAATAGGATCTCAACTAGTGGAGCAATTCAATTAGCTACTCTAGAAGGTGGCGTCCTCCATAGTTACATCAGTGGATGCAGAGTCAAACTATATCAAGAACCCCTCACTATGGAAATTCTTAGTCGACTCAACACTGCCAAGAAACGCAAGGAAGAAGGAAAACGAATTTGCAAGGAAGCACAAGTAGAAGCTTTAGAACGCTTTAGAAGAATGAAATTGAGAAGACAGGGTAGAGATGAGACTAGATTAGATGCATATGAAGCTCGACGGTACCACATGGCCATGTGTGACTCATTAGGAATCCATTCCCTTAGAATAGTTGGCCAATGTTCTTTTGTAACCCTAGAGATGAGACAAGAAGAAAGCCCAAGGAATGTGAGAGCCTTGATTGACTCAGGTGCAACCACTAGTGCTATTAGATTTTACTGCTATCAAGAACTAAAATTAAGTGTCAATCCTATAGAAGCATACCTCATAGGATTGGGAGGTGTGGAAACCCCTTGCATGGGCAAGGTGGAGCTCCCCCTCTACATTGAAAATGCTCTTATGATAGTTAAGGTGCTAGACAAGCATCTCACTGAGCCTCTTGTGTTGGGTCAAGTATGGATCTATGATCATGTAGTCAACCTGAACCTAAGAAGTGGACTTCTTCAGGTCTGGGTAAACTAGAATTGCATCACAATTGAGTTAGAAAATGAAGCACTCAAGGAACTAGGAAAGACACCAACTCCTGGTCCTTCCAGGAGTGCACATGAAGATGATGATGCTATTCTTGTCCAAAACTCTATGATGCAGAGGGATGGTGTTCTCAAGAAAGAAGCCAATGATACGATGGAACTCCCTTCTTTTCCAAAAGTGATCAAGACAAGGCAACCAAAGGAGTACCAAATGCAAATGAAGCAGACGACCTATGCTCAAAGCCAAAGGAGAGTACGAAGAAAGGTGTCTCAGCCATTGAAACAAGTATGGGTACGGAAAGATGAGCTGTTGCGGTCAGGTTACGACCACTGACTAAATGTCATGCTAGTGATCGATGAAAAGACATCAATAAGAATTCTTTCAAGGATTCGTCTACGAAAGTAAAGTCTATCTGGGTACCCAATAGGTCAATGAAGGCCGACCCACAATCAAGACAAATTTGGGTGCCTAAGGCTTGCTTGCGGGCTCAAATAGCCACACACATAGACGCACCACTCCAATTAGCACCTAGGAACCCTTCATCCACTAACCACACTTCACACTCATGACCACGCGAGCACTAAGTAACCTACTAACCACATCGCAGTTCATCATGTTAATGTTGTAATGGGGACAAATGGTCATTTTGTGTCCATTGCAATGTTAACATGTGTTTATATATTCTCACGGAACTATCAATCAATACCCTCAACATGACAGAGGCTGCAGGAACGAGCTCCTTGGCAGGCAATGGTCCCCAAATAGTGGACATTGAAAGTATCCCTATCCAAGAGGAGTTGAAAGAATGAACACATGAGTTAAGAGCAGTACACCTAATACCCATTCAAAATTCTCCCTAAGGGCACACATCACAAGTTAGCAAGAACTCTCATTGGTTCAGTGAAGTTGCAGGACCCCTTGGGGATGGGACCTATTTATGGGAATTTGAGATAGAGTTTAATGGACGGTGGGGCTGCTACCATTTCTTTACACGAGAGTTTGAAAAGCTTTATAATAGTGAAGGATTGTGACCAATATGGAGGAAGGGCCGGATTGGATGACTATTTCCATGCTCAGTCACCTAAGCTAGACTTCCTGAGGTGTTCATACTTAGTTAACTCACTCACTCCTAGCAAAGATAAGAAGGGGACCAACACCTGTGTACTTCTCTTACATGAGGGAATGAAGTTAAGCATTTTAAATTAATTAACGGTGAGGGAAGCTCTTGAAATGAGAGGTATGCACATCCCTACTGAGAAGGAGACAATGATCCTAGACAATATGAAGAACAACAACCTAACTAAGCTGAAGGACATGGTGGCAATGACCCCAACTATTGCCATCCACCTTTGAATGTGCATGCAACACTTCGCATTCCCCACCCAAGAAAGATTTACAATGCCGCCCAAGAAGATCTGGTTTAGCTTATACTTGGTAGACATGCTAAACCTGACAATCACAATGGCACATTGGATTATAGACCAATTCCATCTTGCACATCAACGTTGCTATAAGAAACAAAAGTCAGTGCTCTACGGATGTTGTGCACTTACTCGAATTATGTATCGATGCCTGGCATACGATGTGCCAATTCAAAGGGCACTCATTTGGACTAGGGTGCATGAATTTTAGACAAGAGCATCAACCACATGGCCCCCATCAAAGAAAATGAGAGGAGCTCTTCAGGTGCCATGTGCACAGGCTAGGGGTGCCACACTAACACCAGACATGACTCTGCCACCCCAAAGGTGAGTATGACCCTTCACCAGAGGGGCCTAATCTTATCTTTTTGCGGATCCCCACAGATCTAGAGTTCCCTCACAACTTCACGCTTGAGGATTTAACTGATGAGGAAGTAGCCAGAATGATCAATGCAGCCAACTTGGAAATCAAAGCGGAGCAGTTAAGTGGACAAAAAACAGTGACGGATCAGCCATACCAAACTCAACCACTCGTCGTCTAAGTATAGGAAGATGAGGAGGAGACTGAAGAAGAGGAACAAGATGAAGATCAGGAAGGACCATCTGATGAAGAGGAGCATGAATATGTTCAACATGTTATATCAGAACTCGGGGGAGCCCCAGCATACACAACACAAATAAAAAGATTGTACGATACTATGAACCTGTTTCAGGAACAACATAGACTATCCTCGACATCTATGAAGGCCCTAATGAACCAAATACTTGAAGAAGAAGGTGTGGATGAACAGTTTGTAGCTTCCCTTGACATGCTCGCTGATGCATTGGGGGTGCTAGAGGCTATGCACACCGCCCTCACCCACTCTTAGAGATTTTAATGAAGACACGGGAGACACTCTCCAAGATCAGGAAAGCATATATATATTCACCCCCATCATCACCCCTACCACCCTCCCCTCCAACTCCACCCCCTCACCTCGTACCACCAGTGTTGCCTCTATTGTCACCACCATAGTCTCCACTACCCTTAGTGAAGCACACAATATGGCTCAACCCTCACAACTCTCACAATTTGACACCACTACCACTGTAACTATCATCGTGGGCTATAGGACTCTAACTATGATTACAGGGAATCCAATTTCTACATGTATGATTAAACACACCATTGTACACTTTCACTACCATCACCACACCTACCATTCCCATGTATATGGTAACTCCCACGACTGCACCCACACACGACCAAATGGAAATATCACCTAAAACTGCACCTGTCCCTCCCCCCATATTTCCACAATCTCCCATTCCCCCACCACCAACATCACCAATTCTCACCACAACATTCTCCAGCCCTTTCCTTGCTCCCTATCCCCTTGCATTCCAAACCTTCCCAGCATCCACCCCTGTAAATAATGTATTCAACACTTTATATCAATGTGTTTCGTAGTTACAACAAAATTATCAGCATTTAGATTCACTGCATAAGAACTTGTTCAAAGACCACGAGAAGTTACAAGAATGAATCATGACCATGGAGAAGGACAAGATTGAACTAAAACATAACCATGATACATTACAAAGAAAATATCAAGAATTGGTGGCCAATCCCCCAACCAAATACACAAGCACAACAACACCTCAAGGAAATGCTATGCGCCCAACAAGCAGACAATCTCAAGATACATCGCAACCTCACATTATTGAGAAAGCACATGTCAGCAGCATTAGAAGAGAACAAAAGACTCCAAAAATAGAATGAAGAAAATTTGGAAGCAGTGATGGAAGGTTCACCTAAAGAGATCGACCTAGAGCGGTTGAAAGCCCTCCCTTCAGCCAACATGCAGATCATATTAGATGCACATGCTGACCTCCTAGAGGCATATGATAGACCGAACAACAACCGAAGGAAGTAGCACATACAGACACCACATTTGAAGAGGTGATATAATTGAAAGCACAATTGGCATCTTTGCAAAATAAGCTTCTACAATATGAACGTCAACCTTCTCCCATGGTGGAGCTACAGTCTGAAGAGCTAGTTCCAATTGAAGTTGAAGAGACATTTACGGATCCTTATGTACCTATGCCTGCACCTAGAGGCTAACAAATAGAGGAAGGGATTGATACATTCGAGATTGAAGCTCTAGAATGGTTGCAAAAGTTATAAAAGATCGGCTCAACTCATGATGATAGAGTGGTTGTTCAAATACAATCCATGTCTCGTTTGGAAGATGTCATCATCAGATCCGACTATTTCAAGAACTTATCTCATCATCGATGGATTGGCACTTCTGATGATCAGTATGTACCATTTTGGGTTTTAATGGTAGATTATAATGCAAAGATCAAGCACCACACCACCAAGGAGCCAATCTTTGCAACCCAAGTTGCCCCAAATGACATTGCTGAGAATGCCACACAGGGCAACATCTTTCAGCCTACATGGAGAATACGGTTACTTAAAACCTACTAGGAGATGGTGCACACTTGGAACAACATGCCCTTGTATATTAAGTTTAACCCCTGCTATTGTCTTGTCTTTCAACGAAGATCATGGCCTGAGTTCGTGAACACTGTAAAGAATGTCAAAGGATGTGACAAGTGGCTGAACTATGTATATCTGGCACTGTTGTGTGGTCTTGCAATAGTAGCATATATGATTTCCACCATTTGGCATTGGGGCATTAGGTTCAAGAATGTACCAGATGTAATGGCATAGATGTGCCTCAAAATATTCAAACTCATGCTTGTCATATTCCGGACCTTCAGAAATGTTAAAGAACCTCACCTCTTGGCCCTAGGCTTCAATGAAGGAAACATCGATCTAGTCTATGATATGAGCACCACCCCATTCATCAATGTTGTATATGCATGGCATGCTCGTATCAAATATCTCCTAGCATGCTTCAAATAGACATTTGAATAAATATTTATCACAGGTTTCTAGGAGTATCACTTAGAAATATTCATTCCCAGACCCTCTCATCTATTACACTTATTTGCTGTGGAGCAGTCCCTACACTTAGACAAGTTGCGTATGCCGCATCCAGAGGTACCCGGGCCACTAGATTGGGATGCCTTACTCATCAATCTAGCCAGAGGACTGAGGCTAGAAGAGCATCATTTGGCCACAGATGTGGTCGAATATTATGTCAAACATTTGGCTTAGCAAGGGTCTATCAGAGACGACATACGCAAGAGAGGGGGAGTGTTGGCAACAGTAAGGGCATCTCAAGACAAGGAAGCCGAAATAAGGAATTAGAGCAAAGAGAAGGGCCAAGCAGGCAAAGCAGTCAAAGAAGATCTGACAAATAGGCCATTCAGTTTTTCCAAGCTAATCCCCTTTTAATAGTGATTTTCATCACTACCTGAACTTGTAAATATCATTTCTAGTAGATTAGACTCCATTTTGTTCAAGCCAAGGAGTCCTCAAGCTTGAGGAGTATTAGAAGTTTTGATGTACCAATTTTCATAATTTTTAGAGCTCATTTGAGCCCTCAAAATAGCATAGGAACCTAATTTTTAACTAGGCTGGACACTAGGTCTGGACTGGGCCACTAGCTAGTCAAAAACTATAAAAGGAGCTAGAGAGATCATTTATGCGGAGAACAAATTGTAGTTTGAACTAAAGAAGAGCTCTTGTAATTGTGTTTTGATCTTAATCAAAGATTCCATTGTCTCAACTCTTTTTTCTTACGTGTGTGCATGCGTGTGTGTATGTGTGTGCATACTTGTGTGCTTCTCTATCACCACGTGCACATCACTTGCTCGAGGTCTTCATACCATCCTCATGTCTTCCTAGATTGACATTAAAGGAGGTGCTACTCACCACTAAGCTACACCTGTGTTCCATGCTCGCACTAAGCACATTGATGTGCATTATCATTATGTCAGGGAGAGGTTCTCTGCTAGAGAGATCAACTTGGCAGATGTGCCCACACAAGAGAACATTGTAGACCTTTTCACAAAGGCTCTTCCTAGGGAGAAGTTTGGAGCTTTCCACAAAGCTTTGGGCTTACTTTCTTTTGTGGATTGATTCCACATAGCTTGGCACTTCCTTATACATGAGTGCCAGCTCCTTGTTCACTGCATCACTCCCAGGGGGGATTTGTTGATATATTTAGGTAGTGATGTGTGTGAACACTCTATGACTACAAGGGCACCTTTTTCCCTCTTTAGGAGGTTTTTTCCCCTAGCTTGTATATATGCCTATTGCCTTAACATGCTACTTATTTTTGTACATTCTAGTGGTAATACATTCAGTATTGTGTGTTGTGCTCCAAGATTCTTCTTCTTCCTTGTGTTGTTCACATGCTTTCACAGACATCTAACTCCAACATAAAACAATCCAAATAGCCAAGTATCACTCAAGTAGAAAAATATGCACTTAATTGCTTGCCAATACTTTACACTTGGGAAATGCATAATCTTGCTCATCTGAGAGATAGAAAACTGAATATCAAGCCGAATTATGCATAAGTAAATCAAGCATCCAACGACTTGTTGATAGAGAACAACATCAAATGCATCTCCAACATCATGAAGACTCAATTGTAAACCTGTTTCCATAGGAGTGGCAATAGTTTTGCAATCTTTAAGGCCAAAATGTTCCAATAATGTATCAATATATTTTGTTTGACACAGAGCTATTCCCATCTCAATTTGCATAAATTGAATGCCCAAATAATGATGCAAATGCCCCAAATCGGACATCTCAAAAGTGGCATGCAAATTAGCCTTAAAATTAGTAATATGCTTTTCATAAGGATCAATGAGCAGCATGTCATCGACATAGATAGAAATGAACAAAAGAACATCATTTGCATGCTTAACATATAAGGTGCTCTTGGTTGGACTATTCTCAAAGCCATGTGCAATCAAGAAGGCATGTATCTTTTCATACCAAGCACATGGTTCTTGCTTCAAATCATATAATGCCTGTTTTAGCCTGCACACTTTTTAATCATACCCTTTTTGCAAAAAACCATGAGTTTGAAATACATACCTTGTTCATGTAAGTACCCATTTAGAAATGCAGTTTTAACATCCAATAGATGTACATTCCAACGATGATGTGCTGCAAGTCCACATATCCTACCAATAGTGGTCATTCGGTATGTGAGTGCAAAGTTCTCATCAAAACCATTGCCTCTCTCATATCCTCTCACAACAAGCCTATCCTTCGATTTTTCAACTGTTCCATGATGCTTATGCTTCATCTTTTATACCCATTAGGTACCCATGGCTATTTTGCCTACAGGTAAATCAAATAAAGAACAAGTACCATTCTTCATAATTGCATCATATTTTGATTGCATAACAGCCATCCAATTTTTTGAAATTTTTACTTTATCAAAAGAAACAGGATCATTCCCATCACAAAGACTAGAGCCAGCCATCACATAGCAATCTGATGCAAAACAATCACTATGAGAGCTTAAACGAGTATGATATGATAGAGGCACATCTAATTTGCTATCTCTCAAAGTCTACACTAGCCATTTGGGCATATTTTCTACCTCATCTATATCATCCCTCTCATCAATAAGTGCATCATGTAAATCTGCATTAGAATTGGATGCAACGAACCAACTAGATATGACAGATGAATTTGGCAATATAATCACAGAGACAAAAATAGGTGACATAGAGCAAGGGAACTTAGGAAGAGATCTTGCAAAAAAGGTAGCTGAGAAGTAAGGAGTTTCTAGCAAGAAAATACCTAGAATTGCCCCAGTGAAATGATGCTATACTTGTGGAGGAGACCACATGGATAATGTGTGTCCAATCATGGCTCAACCCCAAGTGAAACCTAACAACCAATACTATAGCATAGAAAGGAGATATACCAACCACACTGCACAAGATTGCCCATATAATAAGCGTGGTTAGGAAAAATTATCCACAGCCATACCCACAATAGGGGAGATACCAAAACTAGTACCCATCATAGAAGTATGGTAGGCCCCAACAACCCTATCAGCCACCGTATCAAGCTCAACAAAGGCCTCAACCAGTTTTAGCTCAACAACCTCCACCTCCAGCCAATGTAATCCTAGTAAAATATGTAGTTGTAGAAGAAAATCTGAATAGAGCCTTAGTGCGAGTATCACTATTGCTTTCAGAAAGTGACCCGAATGATCATAGTTTTGACTAGACTCATATTGATAGCAAAGACTCATTCTCGGGTAGGATCACATCAAACAATTCCAGAAATACCCTTGGATAAGATAGGAGACATGAGTGCCAAAAGTAGCAAAAAACTCATTCTTGGGTAGACTCACATTGAACAATGCCAGAAATACCTTTGGATAAGATAGGAGACATGAGTGAAGGAGAAGAAGGAAACACCTATCTTCCTATCACTCATTAGGGCTACATAATCAAGGTTATTTTGGACTCAGGTGCAGGAGTTGCAAATGCTACCACTTCCTTATGGAATCTTTTGGTGTAAACCAACACTCAAACCAATGAGTATGAAATTACAGATGGCCAATGGTCACATAGAAAGACCCTTAGGATTGCTGGAAGGGATAACTCTCACCATGTGTGGTGTAGAGTTTGAGCATACTTTTGTCATATGTTACTTTAGAAAAAATCATCCCTATGAGATGATTTTGGGAAGACCGTTCTTGAGACAGTTGCAAGTAGTACAGGATTGGGGAATCAATTATTTGCATTTGCAACACTTAGGTGTTACAAACAAAGTCAATCTCAAGGATTACTCTCATAGGGACATGCCTCCTATACAGTGAAATCTCATTCATAGAACCACGGATGACATGGAGTCAGTGCATTCCATAGGATCAGGATCCTCATGGATGCATGAAGACACACACTTATGAATGTGCAAAGTTGTAGTAGAAGAAGAGAAAAGAGAGAATGCCAGAGAGGTAGGTGTGAAGGAAACTCATAGATCTACTAAAGGCCTAACCTATGCACCTGTAGTATTCCCATACGAAGAGTTTGAACCTCATGGTTGGGTAGAAATCTTAGCCACAATGGACGTAGCCATCAACGAAGAACAATGGACACCACACTGTGATGAAGATGGCTATGACATTCCAATCCTCATGATAGAGCCAATTATGTGTGATTCGGTTATAGAAGAGTGTGAGAGTAGCATAGAAGCAATTGAACAAGAAAGTGACTCAGATTTGAAGTCAATTATTATGGATCCTTTTTGTGCACCAAAAGAAGAATACATATATGTAGTAGAGGCTCACCCTCAAGAACAAGAAGAGGACACCAACAGGTTGAGGGTAGCTACCCAAATGAACATCAAGAGTGAAGGAAAGAAAATAAAGAAGAGAGAAGTCTCATCAGAAGAGGAAGAATCTCTATTTTAGGTTCCAGAGAACTTTAACAAGTATGAGGTCAAGGATAGAAAAGTCATGGTAAGAATGCCTAAACGAGAAGTACTCATAGGAGAGACCTATGATAATAAAGAGACAACCAAGAAGATTTTAGTGACCATAGAAGAAGGTGAAGAACAATGCACTTACATAGGACATGATTTGATTGAGGATGAAGAGCGAGAATTGATAGCCTTTGCTAAGAGAATATAGGGGTGTGTTTGCATGGAGCTATAAAGAATTAAAAGGAGTAGATCCTGACATATGCTCACATACGATTCCCATGACCTCAGATGCCAAAGCCTCTAAGCAGAAGCCATACACATATAATGATAATTACACTGCTAAGATAAAGGAAGAGATAGATCGATTGATAGAAGATAGATTCATCTATGAAATCAAGCACACTGAATGGGTGTCCCACATCGTAGTGGTGCACAAAAAGAATGGCAAGTTACATGTTTGCATTAACTTGAAGAAGGTTAGTGCAACCACCATTAGAGATAGTTATCCACTTCCAATCACTGAGCATCTATTAGAAAGAGTGGCAAGCAAGGAAGTATATAGGTTCCTTGATGGATTCTCCGGCTACAATCAAGTAGCCAGTGCACTAGAAGACCAACATAAGATGGCTTTTGCCACAAAGTGGGACATTTTGCATTTAGGGTAAGGCCATTTGGTCTTACCAATGTGCCAGCTACCTTTCAAATGCTGATGTGTCATGTAGTTAAGGAGCTTTTGCATAAAAACTTAGAGTTCTATGTTGATGATCTATGTGCTCATTCCAACATTAGATATACACATATACCTGAGTTGAAAGCTATCTTTGACAAACGTAGAGAATATCAGGTCTGCCTAAACCGAAAAGTGTGTTTTCATGGTCAAGCAAGGAAAGATTCTAGGACACACAGTGTCAAAAGAATGGGATATCCATGGATGAGGATAAGGTAAGAGCCATTGCAGAGCTACCTAGGCCAAAGAATGTGAAGGAGGTACAAGATTTCATGGGGCATTGCAGTTATTATAGATGGTTCATTCATATGTATGTGATCATTGCAAAGCCTCTATACTCCCTCCTGACTAACTTTGAGTGGACAGATGAATGTGAAACTCCTTTAATGAACTTAAGTGACAATTATGTTTAGCACCAATCTTGACCACACTAGATTGGAACAAGTCATTTCATGTTCATGCGGATGCATCCAATTTCGCAACTGGGTGTGTACTAGCACAACCTATTGGTGAAGGTAATATGGATCTTCCAATTTCTTATGCCAGTAGACAATTGAATGTAGCTGAATAAAATTATACCACCACTAAAGGAGAAGGATTAAGCATGATCTATGAAGTTAAAATGTTTCGACATTATTTGCTTGCAAATAAGTTAGAATTTTATACACCATTTGGCGCTATTATATCTACTGAACAAACCTTGCAATACTGGCAGATTAGTAAGATGGTTCCTCTTACTAATGGAATACGACTTTGAAGTTGTGGTTAGGAAAGGTAGGACTCATTTTAGTGCACATCACCTTTCTAGATTGACTTCAGGAGAGTCCCCTCAAGGAGTATCATATGAACTTGATGATGCTTACTTGTTCAATCTAGAAGTAATGCCTGAATGGGCCATAGCAATAGTGCCTATTTTGAAATTTGGACCTAAACATCCTATTTTCAAAACCAAAGATAAAGAAGTAGTGAGATCTCAGAAATACCACATACTAGCAATCAACATGTATAAGCACACCGGTCAAGGCATACTTGCCTGCTGTGTAGAAGATGATGAGCGTGCAAAGTGGTTGCAAATAGCACATGTAGGTGCGCTACAACAACATCACTCCAAACATCAAACCCTACAGACTCTGCAAAGATTAGGTATGTATTGACCTACCATGGAAGAAGATGTCCATAGGATGAGCAAGGATTTCCAAATATATGCTATTAGACCACCAATGGATTATGCCACCTAGTATCAAGTGTCTTTAGCACTAGATTGGAGCGAACCTTTGGTAGAATTCTTAAGGACGAAAACATTCCCTCAAGAGATGACCTTGGCTAGAAGAAAGAGCGTAGAACAAGAAGCGATGGATTATTCACTCATTGGCGGTAATTTATACAAGCATGAAAGAGATGGATACCTAAGATTGTGTGTCCATGAGATTGAATATCTTCAGATCTTGGAAACTCCTCACCAAGGGGTGGCAGAAGGACATTTTGGACTAGACCATGTGATCAAAGCGATTCTATTCGCTAGTCTTTGGTGGCCAACCCTTCACATGGATGCACATACCTATGTGAAGTGATGTAATATTTGTCAGCAAACATAGTACCCGAAACGAAAGGATGAGATGCCACTGAAGCCCATGATGGGAGATCGGGCATTCTCTATATGGGGAATAGGCTTCATAGGTCCTATTAATCCTCCATCTAAGAGTTCACATGCAAAATACATTATTGTTGCCACAGACTATCTAACCAAGTGGGTAGAGGTAAAAGCCATAACGAAGAATGATGCTCAAACGAAAGCTAAATTCTTATTTGAGAATGTGTTCACCATACAGGTTACCAATAAAGTTAGTAAGAGCATGGCTATGGACCCATGATTATTAATGGAATCTCAATAAGTGGAGCTGTCCAATTAGCCACCTTAGAAGGCGATATCCTACCTAATTACATTAGTGGATGCAGAGTCAAATTATATCAAGAACACCTCATAGAGGAAATTCTTAGCCGACTCAACACTGTAAAGAAAAGTAAAAAAGAGGAAAAACCAGTCTGAGAAGAAGCATAGGTAGAAGCCTTAGAACGCATCCAACGAATGAAATTGAGACGATAGGGTAGAGATCAACCTAGGTCAGATACTCATGTGGTTGCAAGATACCACATGGCCATGTGTAAAGCATCGAGTGTAAATTCCCCTAGAATCATTGATTGACATCCTTTTGTGACCCGAGAAGTAGGACAAGGTAAGAGTGCAAGGATTGTAAGAGCCTTGATTGACTCATGTGCAGCCACTAGTGCCATTAGAGTTTCTTACTATCAAGGATCAAATTTAAGCATCAATCCTGTAGAAGCATTCCTCATAGGATTGGGAGGTGTGGAAACCCCTTGCATGGGCAAGGTGGAGCTCCTTCTCTACATTCAAGAGGGTCAAATGACAGTCAAGATACTAGTGCATCAAGATGAGGATCTCACCGAACCTCTTGTCTCGAGTCAAGACTAGATCTATGAGCATTTTGTCAACATAAACCTAAGGAGTGGACTTCTTTAGGTATGGGTGAACCAAAATCCCATCATGGTGTGGTCATGAATTCAAGTCAAGCCCGGTTTCAAACGAAAACTGTGACCCAAAGACTATCTAAGGTTTGAAGTGATGATCGCGAGATGAAGACATTCCAAGTGGATGCTTTTCTGATTTCTATCCTTTGTATATCCCTTCAATCATGTTTTTGATGGCTCATATGGTGGCCTGTGATTGATAGGGCCTAAAATTTGAACCAATATATAATGACGTGGAGAAAGGGGATGAGGATTGGAATAAATTCAATGATATCAATAAACTTATTATGAGGTCACCTCTTAGAACTAAGTATAGGATTGATTTCCCTCATCTCTATAACAATAGGCTAGGAAAAGTCAGGTTGAGCATTTATCGCGCACCTATGGTGATGAATATAAAGACGAAAGATGGAGATCTTCATGCCTTCTATTTTTATCCTCTCGTTTATCTATAGCCCATCTCAAGGCAACTCGTAAGGCTCCTAGACTTGTTGAAGAGGAAGCCAATGAATATGATGAATTTGAGCTACCTAAAGGTGTTGAACCTTTACTTCATAGTGTACCTTTGTATACAGATATGAAAGCTATTGGCATAGCTTTGTTATTTTGCTCCTAGACCTTCCAATATTAGATATAGACACTTCAGGAGGCATTCGATTAGTTAAGAAGAAAGTTTCTTTTTTTTTATATGATCACGTGATCGCTTTAGGATCGGGGTCTGATGGATGTGACGTGAATTAAAAGGGAATCGTGGACGGCAGTGATTTGCATGGAGATCTATCAGGGAATTATGACCAGAGCGAAGGGTCATTTTTGGACGAAAAAAACTACAATTTAGAAAAGGGGTTCACGTAAAGAGAGTTCTGGACAAAAGTGTTGAGGTGGAGCTCTAGGGAGTGAACAGAGGGGGGGACTCGCCAAGCTGGCTAGAGAAAAGTTCTCGACAAGGCAAACATAGAAGAAAGGAATGCTTCACAAAGCAGGGGAGGGGTGCGCATGATTTCCCTCTGGCAAAAAAATTTGACTGATGACAAAGAGAGAGAGAGAGATAGAGAATAAGATGTATTGGCTCCATCAATTCTCAAAAGATCATCTCACAACCGGTGTCTGACACCAATCAACCCTGTTCCATCTATGTTTTTTGAAAGAAGGTGGGAGCTGTACTACTCTGTTATCGTCATCCTCAATCATGTGACTGAGGCATAGGGAAAGCATAGACAATGAGAAGGCAAAAGATGGAACCACCATAGTGGAAGGTGTTGGCAGCAGTCAAGACACCCAAGGACTCACACAACAAGGAAACCAAAGAAGGGAGCCAGAGCGGAGAGAGGGAACAAGCAGACAAAGTAGTCAACAAAGACCTAGCAAATAGGCCATCCAAATTTTCCAACCAAACCTCATTTGAACAGTGATTTTCATTACTACCTTAACCTTGTAAATACTGTTTTTGGATAGTTTCGACTCCATTTTGTGCAAGCCAAGGGATCCTTGAGCTTGAGGAGCACTAGAAGTACCTACCTATCAATTTTGATATTTTTTAGACTCCATTTGAGCCCTCAAATTGGCCCTAGAGCCTAATTTTTAACTAGGCCGGATACTAGGTCTAGACAGGGCCAAAACTAGTCAAAAACTATAAAAGGAACTAGAGAGCTCATTTTTGAGGTTAGCTTGTTGTAGAATTGAACTTGTAAGAGCATGTTTGAGATCTAAAGAGCTCCGTTGTCTCTCTCTTTGTTCTTTCCTTGTGTGCACCTGTGTGTGTATGTGTGTGCATGTTAGTGTGCTTCTCACTCACAAACTTGTGCCATCACTTGTTCGAGGTCTTCATATCATGCTCACGTCTTCCCGGATTGACAGTAAAGGAGGTGCTACTCATCACTGAGCTACACCAAACTTTGGCGCCGTTGCCGGGGATCGAGCTTTGAGGACGAGCGTGTGATGGTAAGATGTAAAGTTGAAACCTTGGAGTCATAGGTATTTTCTTCACTTTGATCTATTTTCCTTTATCTTCTTCACCATCATTATCATCATCACCATCTCCCACCTCCATCTCCATCATTGCGAAAATTTTAGTTTTTTGGTCATATCACCATCCCCACACCGTTTCCCCTCATTTCACTTGTGACAGAGAGCGAGAGAGCGTTTGTGTGTTTGTGCTGTTGTGTGTTTTCTGAGATTTTTTGCAGGAACCGGCATCTCGAGCAGCTGTACCAGCTTGAGTAGGTAAAAAATTTGACTGTGGAGGTCTCGAGGCATTGACCTCTGTCAATCGTGATCGACAAAAAAAGTGAACATTTTGCCAAACGAAGTACATAATCATGATATGCATGCCTAGAGCTTCCTAAATATGTGCTTAAAATTTTAAAATTCATCATTTTTCTGTCAAATGCGATTGACAAACGACAATGGACACTTGCCGACACACGTGTCAATCGCGATCGACCTGTCAATCATGACCGATAGAGTCAACGACCGACTGACAAGGATTGACAGGCCTATCGCGTGCCACATGTCAATCGCGATCAACCCGTCAATCAGGATCGACCCATCAATCGCGATCGATGGTCCCGACGGACCTGTCAATCGTGACAGACCCAGTCAATGACTGTTTGACCACGATTGACAGACCCCTCGTGCCATGTGTGAATCACGATTGACCCATCAATCGTGATCGAAAGAGTCAAGGATCCTTTGACCACGATGGACTGAAATTACGGGCCACGTGTCAATGGTGATTGACCTATCAATCGCGACTGATAGCCACGACAGACCTGCCAATCACGACTGACACGTCGATCGTGACTAACATATGAATCGCGATTGATAGACCAATTGATCGTGATTGACGAGCAATTGTGGCCAATTTTTTAGGGCAAAA
Source organism: Ceratopteris richardii (assembly GCA_020310875.1). NCBI lineage: Eukaryota > Viridiplantae > Streptophyta > Polypodiopsida > Polypodiales > Pteridaceae > Ceratopteris > Ceratopteris richardii. Next base: position 18,549,334 of record CM035431.1, on the reverse strand, counting down.
AATATTGGTCTATTTTTGGCTAATGTGTGGAAGCATTTAAGGTTTAGTAGAGCATTGTGAGGCCGCTACAAAAAGTATTTCGAGAAGCCCTGTTTGCCTGTTAGCCTGCTTGAACCCTGTTTTAGCCCCAAAACCCAGAACTGGCATAACTTTCTCATACGAAATCTGTTTGTTGTGATTTTTCTTTTGTTGGAAAGCTTGTGGGGAGTAAAATTTAGAAAAGGGGTTCATGTGAAGAGAGTTCTGAACAAAAGTGTTGAGGTGGAGCTGTAGGGAGTGAACAAAGGGGGGGACTCGCGAAGCTGGCTAGAGAAAAGTTCTCGACAAGGCAAGCATAGAAGAAAGGAATGCTTCACAAAGGAGGGGAGGGGTGTGCATGATCTCCTTCTGGAAAAAAAATTTGACTGATGAAAAAGAGAGAGAGATAGAGAATAAGATCTATTGGCTCCATTAGTTTTGAAAAGATCATCTCACAACCAGTGTTCGACACCAATCAACCCTGTTCCATCTATTTTTTTTGAAAGAAGGTGGGAGCTGTACTACTCTGTTATCGTCATCCTCAATCATGTGACTGATGCATAGGGAAGCCAAGGACTCACAAAACAAGGAAGCCAAAGAAGGGAGCCACAGTGGAGAGAGAACAGAGAAAGTAGTTTACGAAGAACTGGCAAATAGGCCATCCAAATTTTCCAACCAAACCTCATTTGAACAATGATTTTCATCACTACCTTAACCTTGTAAATACCGTTTTTGGATAATTTTGACTCCATTCTGTGCAAGCCAAGGGGTCCTTGAGCTTGAGAAGCACTAGAAGTACCTACCTATTAATTTTCATATTTTTTAGACTGCATTTGAGCCCTCAAATAGGCCCTAGAACCTAATTTTTAACTAAGCTCGACACTAGGTCTGGACAGGGCCAAAACTAGTAAAAAACTATAAAAAGAGCTAGAGAGCTCATTTTTGAGGTTATCTTGTTGTAGAATATAACTTGTAAGAGGACTTTTGAGATCTAAAGAACTCCATTGTCTCTCTCTTTGTTCTTTCCTTGTGTGCACGTGTGTGTGTATGTGTGTGCATGTTAGTGTGCTTTTCACTCACACACTTGTGCCATCACTTGTTCGAGGTCTTCATACCATCCTCACGTCTTCCCAGATTGACATTAAAGGAGGTGCTACTCATCACTGAGCTACACCAAATTTTGGCGCCGTTGCCGAGGATCAAGCTTTGAGCATGAGCATGTGATGGTAAGATGTAGAGTTGAGACGTTGGAGTCATAGGTATTTTCTTCACTTTGATCTATTTTCCTTTATCTTCTTCACCATCATCATCATTATCACCATCTCCCACCTCCATCTCCATCATCATGAAAATTTCAGTTTTTTGGTCATATCACCATTCCCACACCATTTCCCCTCATTTCACTTGTGAGAGAGAGCGAGAGAGCGTTTGCGTGTTTGTGCTATTGTGTGTTTTGTGAGATTTTTTGCAAGAACCGGCATCCCCAGCAGCTCTACCAGCTCTCGCAGGTAAAAAATTTGATTGTGCAGGTCTCGAGGCATTGACCTCTGTCAATCGCGATGGACAAAAAAAGTGAACATTTTGTCAAACTAAGTTCATAATCATGATGTGCATGCCTAGAGCTTCCTAAATATGTGCTTAAAATTTTAAAATTCATCAATTTTCGACGACACTTGCCGACAGACCTGTCAATTGCGATCGACAAAGTCAACAACCGACTGACCATGACCGACAGGCCTATCGTGTGCCACGTGTCAATCACGATCGACCCGTCAATCGTGATCGACCCATCAATCGCGATCGATGGTCCCGACAGACCTGTCAATCACAACTGACCCTGTCAACGACTGTTTGACCATGATTGATAGACCCCTCGTGCTTTGAGCACAAGCATGTGATGGTAAGATGTAGAGTTGAGACATTGGAGACATAGGTATTTTCTTCACTTTGATCTATTTTCCTTTATCTTCTTCACCATCATCATCATCATCATCACCATCTTCCACCTCCATCTCCATCTCCATCATTGCGAAAATTTCAGTTTTTTGGTCATATCACCATTCCCACACCATTTCCGCTCATTTCACTTGTGAGAGAGAGCGAGAAAGCGTTTGCATGTTTGTGCTATTGTGTGTTTTCTAAGATTTTTTGCAGGAACCAACATCCCCAGCAGCTATACCAGCTCCAGCAGGTAAAAAATTTGACTGTGCAGGTCCCGAGGCGTTGACCTCTATCAATCGCGACTGATAAAAAAAGTGAACATTTTGCCAAGCTAAGTACATAATCATGATGTGCATGCTTAGAGCTTCCTAAATATGTGCTTAAAATTTTAAAATTCATCAGTTGTCTGTTAATCATCACCATCTCCCACCTCCATCTCTATCATCGCGAAAATTTTCGTTTTTTGGTCATATCACCATTCCCACACCATTTCCCCTCATTTCACTTGTGAGAGAGAGCGAGAGAGCGTTTGCGTGTTTGTGCTATTGTGTGTTTTCTGAAATTTTTTGCGGGAACCGGCATCCCAAGTAGCTTCACCAGCTCCAGCAGGTAAAAGATTGGACTGTGCAGCTCCGAAGGCATTGATCTTTGTCAATCGCAATCGACAAAAAAAGTGAACATTTTGCCAAACTAAGTACATAATCATGATGTGCATGCCTAGAGCTTCCTAAATTTCTGCTTAAAATTTTAAGATTCATCAGTTTTCTATCAATTGCGATCGACACCTCAATCGCTATCCACAAATGACAATTGACACTTACGGAGCTGGCAAACGAATTTGACTGATGACAAAGAGAGAGAGAGAGATAGAGAATAAGATCTATTGGCTCCATTAGTTCTGAAAAGATCATCTCACAACTAGTGTCCGACACCAATCAACCCTGTTCCTAGTCAAAAACTATGAAAAAGAGCTAGAAGGCTCGTTTTTGAGGTTAGCTTGTTGTAGAATTGAACTTGTAAGAGCACTTTTGAGATCTAAATTACTCCATTGTCTCTCTCTTTGTTCTTTCCTTGTGTGCATGTGTGTGTATGTGTGTGAATGTTAGTGTGCTTCTCACTCACACACTTGTGCCATCACTTGATCGAGGTCTTCATACCATCCTCACTTCTTCACGGATTGACATTAAATGAGGTGCTACTCATTACTGAGCTACACCAAATTTTGGCGCCGTTGCCGTGGATCAAGCTTTGAGGACGAGCGTGTGATGGTAAGATGTAGAGTTGAGACATTGGAGTCATTGATATATTCTTCACTTTGATCTATTTTCCTTTATCTTCTTCACCATCATCATCATCATCACCATCTCCCACCTCCATCTCCATTATCGTGAAAATTTCAGTTTTTTGGTCATATCACCATTCCCACACCATTTCCCCTCATTTCACTTGTGAGAGAGAGCGAGAGAGAGTGTTTGCGTGTTTGTGCTATTGTGTGTTTTCTAAGATTTTTTGCAGGAACCGGCATCCCCAGCAGGTAAAAAATTTGATTGTGCAGGTCCCGAGGCATTGACCTCTATCAATCGCAACCGGCAAAAAATGTGAACATTTTGCCAAACTAAGTAAATCATGATGTGCATGCCTAGAGCTTCATAAATATCTGCTTAAAATTTTAAAATTCATCAGCCTTCTGTCAATCGCGATCGACACGTCAATCATGATAGACAAACGACGACGGACACTTGTGCACGGACCTGTCAATCGTGATCGACCCGTCAATCGAGATTGACAGAGTCGAGGACTGACTGACCATGACCGACAGGCCTATGACGTGCCACATGTCAATCGCGATCAACTCGTCAATCGCGATCGACCCATCAATCGCGATCGATGGTCCTGACGGACCTATCAATCGCGACTGACCCAGTCAACGATTGTTTGACCACGATTGACAGACCCCTCGTGTCACATATCAATCACGATTGACCCATGAATCGTGATCGACAGAGTCAACGCTCCTTTGACCATGATTGACAGAAATTACGGGCCACGTGTCAATCGCGATTCACCCATCAATCGCGACTGATAGCCACGATGGACCTGTCAATCGCGACCGACACGTCGATCACGACTGACATATCAATCGCGATTCCCAGACCACTCGATTGCAATTGACGAGCAATTTCGGACAACTTTTTTGCAAAAAATAATGGTCTATTTTTGGCTAATGTATGGAAGCATTTAAGGTTTAGTAGAGCATTGTGAGGCCGCTACACAAAGTATTTCGAGAAGCCCTGTTTACCTGTTAGCTTGCTTGAACACTATTTTAGCCCCAAAACCCTGAACTGACATAAATTTCTCATACGAAATCCATTTGCTGTGATTTTTGTTTTGTTGGAAAGCTTATGGGGAGTAGAATTTAGAAAAGGGATTCACGTGAAGCAAGTTTTGGAAAAAATTGTTGAGGTGGAGCTGTAGGGAGTGAACAGAGGGGGGGAATCGCCAAGCTGACTAGAGAAAAGTTCTCGACAAGGCAAGCATACAAGAAAGGAATGCTTCACAAAGCAGGGGAGGGGTGCGCATGATTTCCTTTTGACAAAAAAATTTGACTGATGAAAAAGAGAGAGAGAGATAGAGAATAAGATGTATTGGCTCCATTAGTTCTGAAAAAATCATCTCACAAACAGTGTTCGACACCAATCAACCCTGTTCCATCGACTTTTTTGAAAGAAGGTGGGAGCTGTACTTCTCTGTTATCATCAATCTCAATCATGTGACTCAGGCATAGGGAAAGCATAGACAATGAGAAGGCAAAAGATGGAACCACCATAGTGGAAGGTGTTGGCAGCCGTCAAGACACCCAAGGACTCACAAGACAAGGAAGCCAAAGAGGGATCCAGAGCGGAGAGAGGGCACAAGCAGACAAGGTAGTCAACGAAGATTTGACAAATAGGCATCCAGAGTTTCCAACCAAACCTCACATTAGAAGTACCTACCTATCAATTTTCATATTTTTTAGACTCCATTTGAGCCCTCAAATAGGCCGTAGAATCTAATTTTTAACTAAGTCGGACACTAGGTCTGGACAGGGCCAAAACTAGTCAAAAACTATAAAAAGAGCTAGAAAGCTCATTTTTGAGGTTAGCTTGTTGTAGAATTGAACTTGTAAGAGCACTTTTGAAATCTAAAGAACTCCATTGTCTCTCTCTTTCTTCTTTCCTTGTGTGCACGTGTGTGTGTATGTGTGTGCATGTTAGTGTGCTTCTCACTCACACACTTGTGCCATCACTTGTTCGAGGTCTTGATACCATCCTCACATCTTCCCAGATTGACATTAAAGGAGGTGCTACTCATCACTGAGCTACACCAAATTTTGGTGCCGTTACCGGGAATCGAGCTTTGAGGACGAACGTGTGATGGTAAGATGTAGAGCGATAGAAAAACGACGATGGACACTTGTTGACGGACCTGTCAATCGCGATCGACCCCTCAATCGGGACGGCCAGAGTCAATGACCGACTGATCACGACCGACAGGCCTATCGCGTGCCACATGTCAATCACGATCAACTTGTCAATCGTGATCGACCCATCAATCACGATCAACAGTCCCGACGGACCTGTCAATCGCGATTGACCCAATGAACGGCTGACAGACCCCTCCTGCCACGTGTCAATCGCTATTGACCCATGAATCGTGATCGAGAGAGTCAATGATCCTTTGACCATGATTGACTGAAATTATGGGCCACATGTCAATTGCAATTGACCCATCAATCACGATTGAGAGCCAGGATGGACCTGTCTCGTGACCGACGTCGATCGCGACTAACATATCAATTGCGATTGACAAGCCACTCGATCGCGATTGACAAGCAATTTCAGCCAATTTTTTAGGGCAAAAGATATTGGTCTATTTTTGGCTAATGTGTGGAAGCATTTAAGGTTTAGTAGAGCATTGTATGGCCGCTACACAAAGTATTTCGAGAAGCCGTGTTTGCCTGTTAGCCTTCTTGAACCCTGTTTTAGCCCCAAGACCCTGAACTGGCATAACTTTCTCATACGAAATCCGTTTGCTATGATTTTTGTTTTGTTGGAGAGCTTGTGGGGAGTACAATTTAGAAAAGGGGTTCATGTGAAGAGAGTTCTGGACAAAAGTGTTCAGGTGGAGCTGTAGGGAGTGAACAGAGGGGGGGACTCGCCAAGCTGGCTAGAGAAACGTTTTCGACAAGGCAAGCATAGAAGAAAGGAATGCTTCACAAAGCAGGGGAAGGGTGCGCAGGATTTCCTTCTGGCAAAAAAATTTGAGTGATGACAAAGAGAGAGAGAGATAGAGAATAAGATCTATTGGCTCCATCAGCTCTGAAAAGATCATCTGACAACCAGTGTCCGATACCAATCAACCCTGTTCCATCTATTTTTTTTGAAAGAAGGTGGAAGCTGTACTACTCTGTTATTGTCATCCTCAATCATGTGACTGAGGCATAGGGAAAGCATAGACAATGATAAGGAAAAAGATGGAACCACCATAGTGGAAGGTGTTGTCAGCAATCAAGACACCCAAGGACTCACAAGACAAGGAAGCCAAAGAAGGGAGCTAGAGTGGAGAGAGGGCACAAGCAGACAAAGTAGTCAACGAAGAACTCGCAAATAGGCCATCCAAAGTTTCCAACCAAACCTCATTTGAACAGTGATTTTTATCACTATCTTAACCTTGTAAATACCATTTTTGGATAGTTTCGACTCCATTTTGTGCAAGCCAAGGGGTCCTTGAGCTTGAGGAGCATTAGAAGTACCTACCTATCAATTTTCATATTTTTTAGACTCCATTTGAGCCCTCAAATAGGACCTATAACCTAATTTTTAACTAGGCCGGACACTAGGTCTGGACAGGGCCAAAACTAGTAAAACACTATAAAAAGAGCTAGATAGATTATTTTTGAGGTTAGCTTGTTGTAGACTTGAACTTTTAAGAGCACTTTTGAGATCTAAAGAACTCCATTGTCTCTCTCTTTGTTCTTTCCTTGTGTGCGAATGTGTGTGTATATGTGTGCATGTTAGTGTGCTTCTCACTCACACACTTGTGCCGTCACTTGTTTGAGGTCTTCATACCATCCTCACGTCTTCGCGGATTGACATTAAAGGAGGTGCTACTCATCACTAAGCTACACCAACATGTCGCGACAGACCTGTGAATCGCGATCGACACGTCGATCGCGAACAACATATCAATCGCAATTGACAGACCACTCGATCGCGATTGACGAGTAATTTTGGCCAATTTTTTAGGGCAAAAAATATTGTTCTATTTTTGGCTAATGTGTGGAAGAATTTTAAGGTTTAATAGAGCATTGTGAGGCCACTACATAAAGTATTTCGAGAAGCCCTATTTGCCTGTTAGCCTGCTTGAACCCTGTTTTAGCCCCAAAACCCTGAATTGGCATAACATTCTCATACGAAATCCGTTTGATGTGATTTTTGTTTTGTTGGAAAGCTTGTGGGGAGTACACTTTAGAAAAGGGGTTCACGTGAAGAGACTTCTTGAAAAAAGTGTTGAGGTGGAGCTATAGGGAGTGAACAGAGGGAGGGACTCTCCATGCTGGCTAGAGAAAAGTTCTCGACAAGGCAAGCATAGAAGAAAGGAATGCTTCACAAAGTAAGGGAAGGGTGCGCATGATTTCATTCTCGAAAGAAAATTTGATTGATGACAAAGAGAGAGAGAGATAGAGAATAAGATCTATTGGCTCCATCAGTTCTGAAAAGATCATCTCACAGCGAGTGTCGAACACCAATCAACCGTGTTCCATCTATTTTTTTTGAAAGAAGGTGGGAGCTATTCTACTCTGTTATCGTCATCCTCAATCATGTGACTGAGGCATAGGGAAAGCATAGACAATGAGAAGGCAAAAGATGGAACCACCATAGTGGAAGGTGTTGGCTGCAGTCAAGACACCCTAGGTGTTGGGAGCGAGAGCGGAGAGAGGGCACAAGCAGACAAAGTAGTCAACGAAGATCTCGCAAATAGGCCATCCAAATTTTCCAACCAAACCTCATTTGAACAATGATTTTCATCACTACCTTAACTTTCTAAATATCGTTTTTGGATAGTTTCAACTCCATTTTGTGCAAGCCAAGGGGTCCTTGAGCTTGAGGAGCACTAGAAGTACCTATCTATCAATTTTCATATTTTTTAGACTCCATTTGAGCCCTCAAATAGGCCATAGAACCTAATCTTTAACTATGCCAAACAGTACGACTGGACAGGGCCAAAACTAGTCAAAAACTATAAAAAGAGCTAGAGACCTCATTTTTGAAGTTAGCTTGTTGTAGAATTGAACTGGTAAGAGCACTTTTGAGATCTAAAGAACTCCATTGTCTCTCTCTTTGTTCTTTCCTTTTGTGCGTGTGTGTGTGTATGTGTGTGCATGTTAGTGTGCTTCTTACTCACACACTTGTGCCATCACTTGTTTGAGGTCTTCATACCATCCTCACGTCTTCCCGGATTGACATTAAAGGAGGTGCTACTCATCACTCAGCTACACCAAATTTTGGCGCTCTTGCCGGGGATCGAGCTTTGAGCACGAGCGTGTGATGGTAAGATGTAGGGTTGAGA
>CM035431.1:18533266-18535766 GCA_020310875.1 Ceratopteris richardii | reverse complement strand
TTCGATCACGAGTTTAGGAACTTAGAAGGAATGCTGCATTACGACCTTTCAAATTTAACTGAACAGATGGAAACATTGGCAAATCATGTAAAAGAAATCTCTTCCTTCAAAAGTATAGGTCAGGAAATTACAAGTTTAAACGAGAACATTGCAAGATTAAACAATCAAATACAAGAAAGTGCTACATGTAAATGCAAAGATAAATATCAAGTACAAGTTCAAAGTAGATCTATGTCTTCTATTGACCAAAAACCTTTACCCGATTATCGAAGATTTGATCCTAGGGCATTATATCAAAGACCAAAGAGAACTGTAAGGTGCTTTTGGTGTGACCAACTAGGTCATAGGTACGAGGATTGTGTTGCTTATAGTAATGCATGTCAAAATCACTTAGTCATTTCACATAACCTGAAGATTTGTGATTATCAAACACAACTACCTTTGAAATTAAACTTAGGTCGAGGAGGGATGATAGACTATTTTGATCAAACAAAATTGAGTCCTAAAACCAAACTTCAAAAACAATGGAAACCGAAGAGTCATAATGAGAAAAGTAATGTATGTCAATTACATTCTATGAACACCAAGAATGTGCCTAAATGTGAATGCTTGGACAATGATCAAAACCTTCTTACACCTAAATCTATGAGTAACATTGATATTCAAACTACATTTAAGGATCAAGATACATTGAATAAGAGTAAGAAAGAAGAAGATGTAAAGATAAAAGATGATGAAAATGAACAATCAATTGATGGAAATATAGATATATAGGCGGTTAAAACTGAACCTAAAGTCATAGAAATTGACAATAAATGTGATCAAAATAAAACTGATAAAAGAATAGTACAAACATCTGAAGACGAAAATCTTCAACTTCAATCAGAACATGACAAGAATATGGGAAAATGGGTACAAGAAGCCATATGGAAGATTGAAAATCATATAAAAAACTCATCTAAAGGTAAGAAAAAGGAGAAGAATTTAAGTGAATAGTTTTATTGTGATGAAATTGTTTATTGAAGATAAAACATTTCAAATTTTGATTTTTGCTTGCTGCATATATGCTGTTTTCCTAAAAATTGAGAAACATATACCTAAATTGTTTAGTTTTAATGTTTGAAAAGCTAATTACAAACTTATGATTAAGTTTACATTACGATTTGTTTAATCAAAAGAATTCTAAAATATGAAAACACAAAGTTTGTTTCAAATTAAACAAAAACATGTTTGTAATTATGCTTGCAAATGATTTTGATCAATATGCTTGTCATTTCTTAAACTTATGATAAATTTATGATTTTTTTTCTTTCACAAATAAGACGAAATCTATTATGAAGAGCAATTATGAAGAATATTATTATGATGAATATTTTTCACAAAATGATCTTTGTTTACAACAGTTATGATGATATACTTTTAAAAGAAAGAAATATATATGATATAAATATGATCATGATGAATATGAAGAACATGAAAAAAATGTTACAATATGAGGATGATTTTATTGATATACCATATGATGAGTAAGAGGAACTTTTATAATCCAGATATGAATTTTTCATTGATATCAAAAAAAAAATGATGCTCATTTATAAAGATACAAGTTAAAAACTTTGAACATTTTGATTTTTTCTAAATTTTATGAACTTTGTTTCATAGGTTGAAAAACCTATTTAAAAAAAATTAAGAATGCATTATTTATGATAATTATAACCACTATGAATTTCTTATGATGAAATTTGTGACATGATGAAGATGAATATGATAGAATATATGAATTTATATTTGCAAGATAAATGATAATGAAGATTACTTGTTTTGTAGCTTCTATTTTATAAGTGATTACAGGTTCTGAAGATGCATTGATCAAAGCAATTGAAGATGTTATGCCAAAAGTTCTGATAAATTTAAAGAGAGCAGATTGAAGATGAGGTTGATTTTAGGTCGTATTTTTCTTTGTCATACAATTTTGATTTATGTATTTTCTTTGCATTCATATAAAACTAATTGATAAAATCTGGAATGAAGAATATTAATTTATAAAGGATTCTATTTAACCATATTAGGAAAATAGACATAATTTATATTTTTACATTTATAGATTAAGTGAGATTTGTTAAAAATAGAAGGATTTGTAGTTCATTTAGATAACGAAAGTAGTTGTATATATGTAGGAGCATATTGTTGCATGATACATGTCTGTGAAAACCTAGATCTTTCTTGTCCATGCAGCTAGATCCTTAGCTCGGATTAAGGGGTTAAGCCTTTTCCCTTTAAAAAAAAAAAGTAGCAAAAAAAAAAAAAAGAATATTGACATGGAAGTTATACCTTCTTTCACCCCAAAAAGGTATTTACATTTATTATCGACATGAAGTTTATATCATGTTTATATGAAGAAACTAGTTGTGAAAAAACACATCTAGTGATTAAAATTGGGCATACAAGGCGGCTGTCTGTCCAAGTAGATTTAGTAGATTTCTTTGGCATGCTTGATTGC
>CM035431.1:18493266-18528266 GCA_020310875.1 Ceratopteris richardii | reverse complement strand
TTTAAATATTGCTTTTCTAATCAATGTTTTTGAGTGGTTTAATGCAGGTCAAGAAAGAAAAGACAAATTGATGGAAGCTACAAAATTTGACTTAATGTTACTTCGGGGGTTTTACAGATGAATTATCTAGAAGTTTTGAATTGAAAAATTTGGTTTAAATGTGCTAATACTTATGTTTTTTCACGAGTTTGTTTTCAAGATATTTTTCAGGTTCAAGATGAAGAATGGGAATTTATGGACAACCAAGATTTTCTTCAAGAGTAGAATATGAAAACCTTTTACTTCTAGTTTTGCACCATTTTATTTAAGCGTGCATTTCAAGTATGCATTAAATTATGTATGAACACATATTGAGTTTTTCCCTTAGGTGCACGTTCATTTGCACCAATATCAATTGTAACAGGTATTATGAAATTTGTGAGAAAATTCTAAGTACAGGAAATAGAAAACCTCTTCATCAGAAGCTCTTATCTCTTATACACCATAATTTTGAAAATGCACATAAAGTATGCATGTGGTAGGGTCACACTATATGACCATGCATCTAGGCATGAACTGATCTATATCCATGCACATATGAGAGACTGTAAGGATTTATGTAATTTCACATTGCTATGTATGTGAGTGAGTGCACCAACCTCACCATCAAAAGCCATTTCCTTTATGTATTGCACCATGTTTTTCCTGTATGCATTTTAAAGTATGCATTTATAGGGCTAATTACACAGCCCTGCATAAGGCACTTTGATTTTAAAACCCATGCTCATATATTATGCTATGAAATTTTTTGGAGTTTATTGATCTCCAAAGTACAGCTAGAAGTAGGTGAAACCCAACAGGACCTAGTTGACTTTTTCACAAACTTGTATGCACAGACCAATTTTCTTGCAGAGCAAATTTCTCTTTACTCACTTGGAATTTTCCAAAACTGTTTCACACACATAAACTAGACTCTAAGAGCTTTCCAACAAGATATAGAACACCTCAAATGGATAAATACACAATGAGCTATGACCTCTGCAATATGCAGCTTTAATGGAGACCTTGAAACAGAGATGAACCTGAGGACACACATCACTTGCAGAGACTATTGCTCTTAACTCACAACTCCAATGACTTTGAAACTTTCCAGAATACAAGTAGACTCAAAGAGCTTTCTAACAAGCCAAAGAACACATGATTTGGATACATACACAAGGAAATATGACCTCTGCAAGTTTGAGGTTTAATGGAGACCTTCAGCAGGGATAAAAAACAGAGAACACACACTACTTGCAGAGAGTATTGCTCTCAGCTCACAAATCCAATGATTATGAAAATTTACAGGAAGAAAGTACACAGTAAGCGCTTTCCAATGCGCTATCAAACATGTAATTTGGATATATAATGAGGGAGATACAAGCTCTGCAATCTCTGCATACAAAACTACAGCAGTGTAGAGATACACATATGACTCTCTTGGACATCCCACAAGATCACGACTTTTCTCCTCTTTTTATAGCATGGGAAACTAATCTAAAACCTTCCTAATACATCTAAATTCGTGGTAGACACTTGGATGGAGGTATTACATGACTCAAGTGCTCAAATAAGCAAAGTATTGATGGACTTTGAGAACTAGCCACATCGACCTTCCACTAGGACACCACTGAAGCTCCCTTGTGACTCACTAATTTGACTCACCAGGTATTTACATAATTTGAAACTTGTACCCTACATAAAACAAATGTTCGCAACATTCTCCCCCTCAAGTTTCAAAGGGTATTTCCTTCATGCCAAGAATATAGTTGAATCTTTGAAGCTTTGGTCCATCCAAGGATTTGGTGAAGATATCTGCAACTTGATCCTTTGTTCCAACAAAAGAAACCTGCACTTCATTGTTCATGGCCTTCTCTCGAACATAATGATAGTGAACCTCTATATGCTTTGTTCTAGCATGAAAAATAGGATTTGAGGTCATATGAATGCTGCTCAAGTTATCCCCATATATCAGTGGTACATCAACCTGCACATTCAAGTCATGAAACAACTTTTTAAACCACATAACCTCAGTAGTAGCCAATGCTAAACCTCTATACTCAGCCTCTGTAGAAGATAAAGCAACTGTAGGCTGTTTCTTTGAACTCCATGTTAATGTCTTGTTTCCTGCTATTACCACATATCCACTTGTGGATCTTCTGTCATCTTTGCTTCCAGCCCAATCTGCATCACTAAAGACTTTAAGAGTTAGATCAGCATCATGACTATAAAATAATCCTTCGTTCATGGTACCTTTCAAATATCTAAGCACTCTTTTCGCTGCATGCATATGAGGTACTCTAGGTTCATGCATAAACTGTGACAATACTCCCACTGCATAACATATATCAGGTCTAGTTTTTGTTGCATAAATCAAAGATCCTACCATGGATCTATATACATTCATATCATGCAACTCATCACCTTCCTTTGCGCTTAGCTTTACATTACATTCCATTGGAGTAGAAACAAATTTACATTCCTGCATACCAAACCTTTTCAGCATATCACATATATACTTTCTTTGTATCAACCACATACCTTCATCGCTATACACAATTTCAATCCCAAGAAAGTATCTGAGCAAACCAAGATCTGAAATTTTAAATTCCTTTCCCAAATTACCTTTTATCTCATCAATTGCTTTTGCATCATTCCCTGTAATCAACAAGTCATCCACATAAATGCATACATAGACACACATGCCATCTACATGTTTTACATAAAGTGAAGGATCAGCATGACTCGCTATGTATCCTTGCAGCATAAGATACTTTACCAACCTTGCATTCCATGCCCTTGGTGCCTGCTTAAGACCATACAATGCCTTCTTTAACCTGCATACATGATTAGGACATTTTGCATCCACATAACCATCTGGTTGTGACATATACACTTCTTCATTTAACTCACCATTAAGAAAGGCATTCTTTATATCGAGTTGATATATATTCCACCTTTTACTTGCAGCTAAAGCCAACAAAGTTCTCACCGTTGCCATATTTGCTACTGGACTAAATGTTTCCTCATAGTCCACACCTTGAGTTTGATTATATCCTTTTGCTACAAGTCTAGCCTTATATCTAGACACACTACCATCACTATTTCTTTTAATCTTAAAAACCCACTTGCAACCAATTACCTTTTGCTTTGGTGTACTTGGAACTAAATTCCAAGTCTTGTTATCCTGTAGTGCTTCCATTTCTTCTCTCATTGCTTTCTCCCACTTTTCATCTCCTTTGGCCTCATCATAACATGTGGGTTCATTTTCCTGCTCAACTTTTGTCATAAAAGCATAATGAGTATTCATGAAATATTCATAAGTATACCTTTGAGGTTGCTTACTTACTCTTGAAGTTCTTCTTACCTCCAATGTAGATGCTCTTCCTTTCTTATTAGGAACCTTTGATGATTCTCCATACTCACATACATCACTAATTTCCTCTCCTTCATCATTAACTTCAACAAGTTTGAGTTTACCTTTACTTTTAACACTTGGAGGTGACTCTTGCCTTAATCTTCCATTGAAAGGTGATCCTCTTTCTTCATCTAAACCACTCCTTTCATCATTTAAACTTCCTGATGGCTGAACTATGCATTCATCTCCTTCAACCACACCTTCTTCATTTTCATCCATGACCTGCAAACAATTCTTATCTGCATACCATGAAAGTGATTCATCAAAGTTTACATCTCTTGACACAACAACCTTATTGGTATGAGGATTATAGCATCTATATCCTCTTTGAGTATCTGCATAACCAATAAATATACATTTTTCTGATTTCGTATCAAGTTTAGATCTCACCTCACTAGGTACATGTACATAACATACACAGCCAAATACTTTCAAATGACTTACACTTGGTTTCCTTCCATGCCATACCTCATATGGTGTCAAATGATGAACTCCAGCAGTCGGAACTCTATTCATAATGTAAACACTTGTGCTAACAGCTTCAGCCCAAAAATAATTAGGCAAACACATATCATTAAGCATGCTTCTAGATGCTTCTGCTATGATTCTGTTTCTTCTTTCTGCGACTCCATTTTGTTGTGGAGTATACCTGCATGTAACTTCTCTTTTGATACCTTCATCATACAAAAAATCAGTAAAAGCTTGAGAGAAATACTCTCCTCCTCCATCGGATCTTAGCTTCTTAATATACCTTCCTGTTTGCTTTTCGACATATGATTTGAACTTCTTGAAACAATCAAAGACCTCACTCTTATGTTTAATAAAATACACAAATGTCATTCTACTATGATCGTCAATGAATGATACATAGTACTTATTACCAACCAAGGATGCCTCTTTAGTAGGTCCCCACACATCTGTGTGTATGAGATCTAGTAAACCATCACTTACATAGCTTGAATGCTTGAAAGGTTGTCTACTCTGCTTACCCATTTGACATGCTTCACAAAGATGCACCATATGTTGCTTAGTAAGATCAGGTAATCCTTCAACAATCCTCTTCTTTGATAGCTCCTTTAACCTGTGTACATTCATGTGTCCAATCCTTTTGTGCCATAGATCAAGCTCTGCTATTCGATGCATACCATAAGAGAAATAGTTTGTATGATTTGGGTTTACCTTGAATGTAAACAATCTACCTTGTTTTTGACCTCTAGCAATTAACCTCCTTTGCTTTGGATCCTCAATGAAGCAACCTGCATGATTAAATCTCACTTGTAGACCTTTTTCTACCATTTGACCAACCGACATCAAATTCTTAGTGATCGTTGGCACATAAAGTACATCCTTCAAGCAATTTGTCTTGCTCTTATCCTGCATAACAACATCTCCAACCTGCATAATCTTATGTGTTGTATCATCGCCTGTTTCAACATGACCTTTACATGACGGATTATGCATATTAGAAAACCATGAAGCATCATGAGACATGTGATTAGAACAACCACTATCTACATACCATACATCGCTATTGCAATTCATCTTAGTTTCTACATTCATCATAAGAAGAGAATCATAATCATCACTTTTACCTTCAACTGCATAATTTCCTTGTTGTTTACCTCTTCTTGAATAGCCTCCTCTTCGATTACCACCTTGATTATTTTCATTTTGATAACAATCTTTGGCATAGTGTCCATACCTTCCACATATATAGCAATTGTTCTTATTATCTTCACTCCTTTGTCTTTGGTTGTAGTTGTAGTAGCCTCTCGTACCTCTAGCGCTTGATCTTCCTCTTCCTCTTGTGTTGAAGAAGCCACTTGAAGTCCTTTGATCATCGCTCCTTCTTCCTCGACCTCTATTTGAACCTCTTCCACCTCTGTTTCCACCTCTTGATGATCCTACATAAAGAGCTTGTCCTTGAGATCCTTTTTGATTTGAAGTAGAACCATTTAGATTCATCTCCTCCGTGACCATAAGGGCAATAAGTTGATCAAAATCTGGTAATTCTCCTCTGACATAAACTGAAGTAATGAAGGGTTTCCATCTCTCATCATCTTTGAGTCCATTGAGAGTATGTGCAACCAAGTCATCGTCCTCCACATGAGCTTGAATTGATCCTAGTTGATCTGCAATCTCTTCAACTTTCAATATGTAATCATTGACCGATGTCCTTGTATCTTTCTTTATGTTATTCAACTCATTTTTGAGTTGAATCTTCCTTGCTCTTGTACCTGTAGCATACAACCTTTCCAATGCAAGCCAAACATCTCTACTTGTGTCTAGATCTTGTATGTGTCCTACCATTGAATCTTGAATATTTTGTGATAAAATGAATATAACCCTTTTGTCTCTCTCATTCCAAAGTCTAAACTCCCTCAATTGTTGCTGATTTGGGTCCTCTGGTAATGTGGGTTTGATATCTGTGCCGTCAATCAAACCATACAAGCCTCTACCTTGCAAGTATGCTGTGATTCTAAACTTCCATGCTTGATAATTGGTCTTATCAAGCTTCTCTATTTGTGCATGTTGGTCTCCCATAATACAAATGCTAAGCTTCCTCCTTTAAGCCTCCTTTCCAATGTGTGTGATGAGAAGAAATATAATATTTACCTTGTAAATGAGGTATGTGCACCTTTCTTTGCTTGGATGTTGCTTCAGATGCCTCCTTGCAATCTTCTTCTACCTTTGTGTAGTGTTGATGATGAACTGCTTCCTTGATAGCTTCAAATTCTTCGTCAAGGTATGATAACCTTCTCCAAGCCTCCAAGTACTTGCTCTGATACCAATGTTGGAGTTTATTGATCTCCAAAGTACAGCTAGAAGTAGGTGAAACCCAACAGGACCTAGTTGACTTTTTCACAAACTTGTATGCACAGACCAATTTTCTTGCAGAGCAAATTTCTCTTTACTCACTTGGAATTTTCCAAAACTGTTTCACACACATAAACTAGACTCTAAGAGCTTTCCAACAAGATATAGAACACCTCAAATGGATAAATACACAATGAGCTATGACCTCTGCAATATGCAGCTTTAATGGAGACCTTGAAACAGAGATGAACCTGAGGACACACATCACTTGCAGAGACTACTGCTCTTAACTCACAACTCCAATGACTTTGAAACTTTCCAGAATACAAGTAGACTCAAAGAGCTTTCTAACAAGCCAAAGAACACATGATTTGGATACATACACAAGGAAATATGACCTCTGCAAGTTTGAGGTTTAATGGAGACCTTCAGCAGGGATAAAAAACAGAGAACACACACTACTTGCAGAGAGTATTGCTCTCAGCTCACAAATCCAATGATTATGAAAATTTACAGGACGAAAGTAAACAGTAAGAGCTTTCCAATGAGCTATCAAACATGTAATTTGGATATATAATGAGGGAGATACAAGCTCTGCAATCTCTGCATACAAAACTACAGCAGTGTAGAGATACACATATGACTCTCTTGGACATCCCACAAGATCACGACTTTTCTCCTCTTTTTATAGCATGGGAAACTAATCTAAAACCTTCCTAATACATCTAAATTCGTGGTAGACACTTGGATGGAGGTATTACATGACTCAAGTGCTCAAATAAGCAAAGTATTGATGGACTTTGAGAACTAGCCACATCGACCTTCCACTAGGACACCACTGAAGCTCCCTTGTGACTCACTAATTTGACTCACCATGTTCTAGAACTCACGTGGTATTTTTGCTACATTTTATGAATAATATGAGCCTTCTTGAAGTATTTGAAGACTTCCCAAAGGTATTTACATAATTTGAAACTTGTACCCTACATAAAACAAATGTTCGCAACAAAATTGACTTTTATCATTCAGCAGAAAACAGGTCTTCGTTTGGCGCATCCGGAGGAAGCACAGGTTTGGTGGGGGTGAATGTCGGAGAGATTCCGCTCTCCCCAACCAGATGATGAAGAAAGTTCTAAATACATGAAGAGCAATTTCATTCATCTACTTGCCCATGGTCTTTCAAACGAGAGACATAATGTGACTTATTATGCGATATGGTTTATTGGTCGAATCTCAAGGTTATGGGAAGCTTCATTTTTTTACTGGTTGTTTATGCTATTATACGTGGAAGTCCAAATTGAACTCAAGGAAACTGGGTCATGAAAGATGGGCAGCGCGTGGATAAGTTAAGATCTCTAATTTTAAAGAACAAAAGCTATGGTGGAGTAATATCGAAGGATGAAAAAGGACGGCCGTTATTAAAAGAAGAAAAAGAGAGGTCTTCAGGGGGACAGAGATTGCCGAAGAAAAGAAAAGGGTGCACACGGAAGAAAAGAGAGCAGTTTGTTTCTTTGATTATCTCTATTAATCTTTGACACGAACTCCAGGAGGGATTACTTTGGACAATTTTGACAAGATCGTGAGGATCTTATGCAGGTGCGCATGCTCGCGGCTAGGCAAGAGGACGAAGGGGTGAACAACTCCTCAACGGTGACTGTTATAGCTGTTTGAAATTTCATGTGAAGGCGCAAGTCAAGAGATACACTTCAAATATACTAGCGTTTTCCAACAAGAAGGGGAAAGAAGGCTGGACGACACGCTATGTTTCTGATAGGCATGTTTTGGAGTAAAAGAAGAGCAGCGCATGATATTGATATGGGAAGGAGGAAGATCTGCATGATCAATGGAGTCGTGCATGGGGGAAAGTTTTGATGTAATTCTGAAGATCTTGAGAGCGGTGCGCTGATAGCAATAAGAGTGCAGGAAAACTGGTAATGAAAAAGAAGAACAATATCAATGATCTGAGTGAAGTGGGAAAGCATCCCATATGATCTGCGACGAAGATGCGGTATACATACAGTCATGGTGTTCAATCCGATCCTATTCAACTGAGATCCACGTTTGCTTCTGGACTTTAACCTTATGTGCGGGGTGAAAGGAAATAGACTTATCTGATCGGATACACTTATATTTGATTGACGACGGCCTGCATACAGTTTATACTTCCAATTTTGTGTGCATTATTTTATATGGGAAAAGCATCGATTATTATGGCAGAATTGGCACGACAATGGAGTACAAAAGTTTGGTGTTGAGGGAGAAACTTCAAATTGTCTATTGAATAACCGTGGCAAAAGCAATCGATTGATCTGATCAACGTTTCATGAGAGTCAAGATAACGGACATAATGCATCACTACTGTCTTTCCGGCTGACGAATTGATGTGGGCCAGTTCTTGTACGCAAAGTTAATAGGTGTGCTACAGATAGGAGCTTCCCACGAGTCGACGAAAAGGTCACGTTTTGGTGAACTCTATAATCGCATATGATTTTGGTATTATCTGCACATCGTTTGTTGTCCTTGCTTGATTACTGCTTAAGTTATTAATACGCATATCTCCAGTTTATTGCGCGTATTTCTCGATTAGGGATTTCATAAACCTGCAGCTCCTTCGTTTTTTTAATTGCGCTGAAATGTTCATATGTTACTGAATGGGAATATGATATGAGCTATAGATTGTGACGCGTTCATAGTTTTTTTTCTTGTTCATCTTTCATGCATCAGCAAACATTCAACTTATGTTCATTAGCGTAGAATTCTTAATGAGAAAAGTACTATAAAGTTTCTACTTATGAACTTGAACCATTGTTTTTTTCAACAGATTTGAATGTGCAACAAAATGAATTAACGATGAATTCACAAGACGTCGTTAACGGATAATACAAAACTTTGTTTCAATGATTAAGTTGATATCTTGTGTATAAGCTATATGTTTCCAAGCTAAGGAAAAATATGAAAAAGTCTGATGTTTAAAAAAGTTTTTGATTATGAAAATGAGTTTATATATGCAAATTTCTTGAGGTCCTTTCTTTAATCACAAAGGAAAACGTAGGTATTCAATTAGAGTTTCGCACCTTGTCTAAATAGCGTCAAGTCTTGCTTTTGTGAAAGACTCTTTGTCTCTTATACTTTTCATTACGTGTACCTTAATCAAAATCTTCAAAGAGAGAATTGTTTTTTTTTATGAAGTGTGTTTGAAAGATTGAACAAAATATCATGCTAAGAACTAAGATAATTGTTAAGCAAATGCGATAAATTAGTGTGAATGTCCAAAGAACATGAAAACTGGAGAGATCTGATCTATAATGATCAAAATAGATGACAAGGTCTTTGATCAAGTGTACTGACTGAATTGTGCTCAATGCATTCATGGATATGATGAATTATGTTGCCATTGAATGATGAATGTGTTCCTTGGGTCCTTGAGTTCCACTTCACCTGAGTTTGCTCCAAGCACCCGGCATGCGCCGTACTTTTTGACGGTTGGCTTGATCCACCGACTGCTGCTTTCGCGCCGACATTTGGTGAACCCGACGTGAAACAAACGGCCTTGCAGCTCAGAAGCTTCTTCATCCGTGGGAGCAGTGGCTTTGTTTTTGACTCCTTGCACTCTTCTAGGTGTTGAGGGCTGTTCCCTAGGGAACTGAGCGCCTCCACGAAGAGGGGCAGGTAGCTATCCTCATCTCGCCACCGCTTTTCATCGACAATCATCCATTAGCAAGTGATGTATTAGATTTTGATTCTATTAAAAATTGTATAAACTTATACACAAGTCACTCTTTAAGCCTCTTCTTCGATTCAGATTCCAGGTATTTATATTTGGATTCTTTTGCTTGCACATAATTAAATGAAAATGACATCTAATGTAGAGAATCTTTTGCATGATATGGAAACACGATTAATTTCATCTATAGATTTAAAGCTTAATTCCAAGTTTGAGTCCTTAAACTCGTTTCTTTCAATCTTAACTACAGTAGTATCTGATTTTAATGCAAATCTTAAATCAATAGATACGCAATTTGATCACGAGTTTAGGAACTTAGAAGGAATGCTGCATTATGACCTTTCAAATTTAACTGAACAGATGGAAACATTGGCAAATCATGTAAAAGAAATCTCTTCCTTCAAAACTATAGGTCAGGAAATTACAAGTTTAAACGAGAACATTGCAAGATTAAACAATCAAATACAAGAAAGTGCTACATGTAAATGCAAAGATAAATATCTGATGGAAGATTTCTCCTCCAAATGCACAACAAGAAGCTTGGACCCTTCCCAAGACCTATCTGCCCTCAGACCAGTACTCACTAAAACTGCTATATCTCCCAATTCCCGAATCCAATCACAAAACCCTTTTAGCCACACAACCTAGACAGTAAGGGCTTTCCAATGAGCTATCAAGCATTGGATTTGGACACCTGTAGACCTGTCAACTGAGTCACACAAAACAGCCCAGTTTTCCTAGCAGGTTTCGGGACAGAACAGCAGACAAAGAAATAACAATATCTCACAGTACAAGAAGAGTTTTGCCAAAATTCTTTTTGGAATAGAATCCTTGCTTTATAAGCTTTCCAGCAAGTACAAGAACTCTCAGAATGGAGCTTCCTACAAAGAGAAATGGAAGTCCTAACAGGCTGCTACAGAAATGGAGCACCTTTTGGAAAGGGTAGGAGAGATATACAAGAGAATAAGAGCATCTATGAGAGCCTATGGCTCAATGACACATATGTCTGCAGCACCACGACTTCCTAGCATCCACACACACCTTGAATGAGCTTGGATGGTGTTTATATAGCTTTGGGAGCCTTCTATGACTCTTCATATGTCCTCCATGTCTCTTCACATGCCCTCCTTGTCTCTTCACTTGCCTTGTGACTTTGTCTCTTCATTGGAGTGGCTTTTGGTGGTCCAATGCCTCCTTTTGGATAAGGTTGCGCCTTCATCTTTGAACTTTGACTTTCCTAAGGTTCAAAAGCCTTCAAATGAAGTTATTTTATGAAAAACAAAACTTGAGCTTGCCCTAGAAATGTATATATTTTAACACTCCCCCTCAAGCTCAAGTTTCTTTTGCATTTGAAGTTGGTTCCTTGAGTTGTATGGCTTGCTTCAGCTTGGCAAGCTTTCCACCATCCAAGAACTTTGTTAGTAGATCAGCTACCTGGTCCCTTGTACTTACATGATGAATATCCACTTCCTTTTCAAGCACCTTCTCCCTTATGAAATGATAGTGGACTTCGATGTGTTTGCTCCTTGCATGAAACATGGGATTGTTTGCAAGATATATGCTTGATATATTATCTCCAAACAAAGGAACTGATCCAACCTGCACATTCAAGTCTTTCATTAGCTTTTTCATCCACATTATCTCACATGTAGCTTGGGCCAAGGCTCTATATTCAGCTTCGGTTGAAGACAAAGCAACCGTGGGTTGCTTCTTTGAACTCCATGATACACAATTGTTTCCTAGCATGATCACATAACCTGTAGTGCTTCTTCTATCATCTTTGGAGCCCGCCCAATCAGCATCCGCATATCCTTTGAGCTCTAATGCTCCTCCATAAGCATAGAAAAGTCCTTGATTTATTGTACCTTTGATGTACCTGAGTATCCTCTTTGCTGCATTCAAATGATCATTAGTAGGAGCATGCATGTATTGAGAAAGTACTCCTACACTAAATGCCAAATCAGGTCTAGTTATGGTTCCATATATAAGTGAGCCTATTAGGCTCCTATAGGTATGAATGTCCTCAAGTTCTTCTCCTTGGGTGGAGCTAAGTTTGGTATTTACATCCATTGGTTGCTTTAGTGGTTTGCATCCACTCATTCCAAACCTGTACAATACATCCAACAAATATTTTCTTTGCATTAAGTAGAGACCATCATTTTTGTACATAACCTCAATGCCCAAGAAGTATTTGAGGATTCCAAGATCTGAAATCTTGAATTCCTTCCCAAGTTTTACCTTAATTTCTTTGATACCTGCATCATTATCACCTGTTATGATAAGATCATCAACATATATGCATATGTATATAGATTCTCCATCAACCCTTTTGATGTAAAGTGAAGGATCTGAATCACTTGCAACATAACCACACTTCATTAGGTACTCAACCAATCTCTGATTCCATGCTCTAGGTGCTTGCTTGAGCCCATACAAAGCCTTCTTTAGTTTACATACAAAATCATGCTTCTTTTCATCTTCATAACCTATGGGTTGATACATATAAACCACTTCTTCCAAATTTCCATTAAGAAAAGCATTTTTAATGTCCAATTGATACATTCTCCATCTTTTAGAAGCAGCCACTGAAATTAAAGTCCTAATTGTATTCTTATTTGCAACAGGACTAAAAGTTTCTTCATAATCAAGCCCATATGTTTGTGTGTAGCCCTTAGCTACTAACCTTGCTTTGTACCTTGCCAAAGATCCATCTGAATTCCTTTTGACTTTGTACACCCATTTGTTTGTGACTACCTTCATGCCTTCTTCTCTAGGTACCAATTCCCAAGTTTGGTTTTCCTTGAGAGCTTGAATCTCCTCATCCATAGCATCTCTCCATTCCTTGTGTTGGCTAGCTTCCTCATAGCTTGATGGTTCCTTATCTTTGATAACCTGTGTCATGTAAGCATAATGCTTTGCAATAAAGCTATCATAAGTGAGCTTTTGAATAGGATGTTTTACCCTATTTGACCTCCTTTCACTACCTGTGATTGGATATTTCTTCAATGTCCGTTTCTTTTGCACTTCAGGAGTAACAACTTCTTCAAATTCATCTTCATCTTCACTTGAATGAAAATCTCTTACCAAGTTACCTCCATTACCTCTATTGTGGCTACATTCTGATGTATGCTCTAACTCCTTTTGCTTTCCCTTCCATGATGATGAGCTTTGTGAAGGACTTGGCATACTTGGTCCACTCAATGTAGTGCTAACTTGCACTTGCTCTTCATGTACCTGATCTGCATGTACAAGGTCTTCTTCCTGCAAATCATTCACACCTCCATACCAAGGTTTTAACTCATCAAACACAACATCCCTTGACACTCTAAGATTTTTAGTGACCGGATTATAACACCTGTACCCCTTTTGCTCATTTGAGTAGCCAACAAAAATGCATTTTTCAGCCCTAGCATCAAGCTTACCTTCTCTTACTTCCTGTGGGACATGAACATAGCATATGCAACCAAAAATCCTTAAATGAGACAAATCTGGTTTCCTTTGATAGTATACCTCATCTGGAGTAAGATCATGAACTCCTGAAGTTGGTATCCTGTTCATAATATATGCTGCTGTGGTTGCTGCATCAGCCCAATATGAGAAAGGTACATTCATCTCATTCAACATGCATCTAGCTATCTCTGCAATTTGTCTATTCTTTCTTTCTGAAATACCATTTTGTTGAGGGGTATACCTGCATGTGTATTGCCTCCTTATGCCTTCATCTTCTAAGAACCTTGTGAACTCATTGGAGAAATATTCTCCCCCTCCATCTGACCTTAGGGTTTTAATCTTATGATCTGTTTCATTCTCAACAAGTGCTTTGTACTTTTTGAATACTTCAAACACATCTGATTTTTTCTTGATTATATACAACCAAATTTTCCTTGAACAATCATCAATAAAGGTAACAAAGTACCTATTACCTGCATGTGAAGGTTCTCTTGAAGGTCCCCATACATCTGTATGCACTAAATCCAAAACCCTTGGAGAAACATACTTGCTTGACTTGAAAGGCAACCTAGTTTGCTTCCCAAATTGACAAGCTTCACATACCTCATGAAGATGTGATGTTGAGAAGTTTGGAAGCCCTTTGACCAATGCACTTTTCTCCATGTTCTTTAGCTTTTCAATGTTTACATGTCCTATCCTTTTATGCCACAAATCCAAATCTGCAATTCTTCTATTTCCTGAAGTGATGAACATTACCTTGTTGGGGTTTTGGTTGATATTGAGAGTAAACATCCTTCCATGCTTCTCTCCTTTCGCCACAAGCTGAAATCCATTCTTTGGATCCTCTATGAAGCAACCTTTGCTATTGAACTTCACTTGGTATCCTTTATCTACCATTTGACCAACAGAAATGAGATTCTTTGTAATAGTAGGGACATATAATACCTCGGATAGTGTCTTGCTCTTCTTGCCATCCTGAAATTTGACATCTCCAATGTGTTTGATCTCATGCTCGGTGTTATCACCTGTTTCTACACATCCTCTTTGCTTTGGAGCCTGTAAATTGCAAAACATGTCCTCCCTACAAGACATATGATTGCTACAACCACTATCTATGTACCAAGTATCATCCTTCTCATGTTTACTATCCCCATATGCATGACTCATGGCAAGAACTTGATCACTAGACTCATTTGAAGCATAGTTACCTTGAGCATTGTTCCTCCTTTGGTAGCATTCATTTGCCCAATGTCCTAGCTTCCCACAAATGAAGCATCCATTGCCTCTTGATCCTCTTCCTCTTCCTCTATTGTTCCTGCCTCTACCTCTTCCATTTGAAGATGAGCCTTCATTTGAGTCCTCTTGGTTGTCACTTTGCTTGCTTTGGCTTTGCCTTCCTCTTCCTCTACCTCTTGATGCATTGCCTCTTCCTCTACCTGCATATAGCATTTGACCTTGGGCACCTTTGCCCTTGCTTCCACCTTGCAATATTTCTTCATTAACCATTAAAGTGTTCAATTGATCAAAATCAGGCATGTTTTCCCTAGCATACAATGAGGATATGAAGTTCCTCCACTTGTCATCATCTTTAAGACCATTAAGTACAAATGCAACCATGTCATCATCATCAATTGAATGTCCTATGGCTGCCAATGAATCTCTAATACCTTTGGCTTTAATTATGTAATCATGTATGGATTGGTTACCTCCTTTCTTCAAGTTGTTGAGTTCATTTTTGAGTTGTACCTTCTTTGCCTTTGTGTTTGTGGTGAACATCTTCTCCAAATATTCCCACATCTCCTTGGCCGTTTCCATGCTTTGAATGTGACCTATCATTGTGTTGCTTACATGCTGAGATATCATAAACATAACCCTTCTATTTCTTACCTCCCATTCTCTAATTGCTCTCCTTTCTTGGTCGGTAGGGTTAGTTGGATCCGCAGCAATTGGCTTGACATCACCTCCATTGATTATGCCTCCTAAGTCCTTGCTCATGATGAAGTTTGTCATCCTAAACTTCCAAGGTTGAAAGTTGTCTTTGTCCAACTTCTCAATCTGGTTGGATACCTCTCCCATCCTCTTGAATCACCTAAATTTGAAATATGGTGTGGGATTACCTCCTTTGTTGAAAATGAAGTCCCTTTGTGTGATGAAGATGAAGCTCCCCCTTGGTTCCAAGTTTGCAACCTTGTTCAAGCTTTGAAAAGGCTTCAATAGTTGATTCCTTGGCTTGGCCTCCTTCTTTGTACTCTCCTTGATGTCCACAAGGAGCTCTGATACCACTGATGGAAGATTTCTCCTCCAAATGCACAACAAGAAGCTTGGACCCTTCCCAAGACCTATCTGCCCTCAGACCAGTACTCACTAAAACTGCTATATCTCCCAATTCCCGAATCCAATCACAAAACCCTTTTAGCCACACAACCTAGACAGTAAGAGCTTTCCAAGGAGCTATCAAGCATTGGATTTGGACACCTGTAGACCTGTCAACTGAGTCACACAAAACAGCCCAGTTTTCCTAGCAGGTTTCGGGACAGAACAGCAGACAAAGAAATAACAATATCTCACAGTACAAGAAGAGTTTTGCCAAAATTCTTTTTGGAATAGAATCCTTGCTTTATAAGCTTTCCAGCAAGTACAAGAACTCTCAGAATGGAGCTTCCTACAAAGAGAAATGGAAGTCCTAACAGGCTGCTACAGAAATGGAGCACCTTTTGGAAAGGGTAGGAGAGATATACAAGAGAATAAGAGCATCTATGAGAGCCTATGGCTCAATGACACATATGTCTGCAGCACCACGACTTCCTAGCATCCACACACACCTTGAATGAGCTTGGATGGTGTTTATATAGCTTTGGGAGCCTTCTATGACTCTTCATATGTCCTCCATGTCTCTTCACATGCCCTCCTTGTCTCTTCACTTGCCTTGTGACTTTGTCTCTTCATTGGAGTGGCTTTTGGTGGTCCAATGCCTCCTTTTGGATAAGGTTGCGCCTTCATCTTTGAACTTTGACTTTCCTAAGGTTCAAAAGCCTTCAAATGAAGTTATTTTATGAAAAACAAAACTTGAGCTTGCCCTAGAAATGTATATATTTTAACAATATCAAGTACAAGTTCAAAGTAGATCTATGTCTTCTATTGACCAAAAACCTCTACCCGATTATCAAAGATTTGATCCTAGGGCATTATATCAAAGACCAAAGAGAACTGTAAGGTGTTTTTGGTGTGACCAACTAGGTCATAGGTACGAGGATTGTGTTGCTTATAGTAATGCATGTCAAAATCACTTAGTCATTTCACATAACCTGAAGATTTGTGATTATCAAACACAACTACCTTTGAAATTAAACTTAGGTCGAGGAGGGATGATAGACTATTTTGATCAAACAAAATTGAGTCCTAAAACCAAACTTCAAAAACAATGGAAACCGAAGAGTCATAATGAGAAAAGTAATGTATGTCAATTACATTCTATGAACACCAAGAATGTGCCTAAATGTGAATGCTTGGACAATGATCAAAACCTTCTTACACCTAAATCTATGAGTAACATTGATATTCAAACTACATTTAAGGATCAAGATACATTGAATAAGAGTAAGAAAGAAGAAGATGTAAAGATAAAAGATGATGAAAATGAACAATCAATTGATGGAAATATAGATATACAGGCGGTTAAAACTGAACCTAAAGTCATAGAAATTGACAATAAATGTGATCAGAATAAAACTGATAAAAGAATAGTATAAACATCTGAAGACGAAAATCTTCAACTTCAATCAGAACATGACAAGAATATGGGAAAATGGGTACAAGAAGCCATATGGAAGATTGAAAATCATATAAAAAACTCATCTAAAGGTAAGAAAAAGGAGAAGAATTTAAGTGAATAGTTTTATTGTGATGAAATTGTTTATTGAAGATAAAACATTTCAAATTTTGATTTTTGCTTGCTGCATATATGCTGTTTTCCTAAAAATTGAGAAACATATACCTAAATTGTTTAGTTTTAATGTTTGAAAAGCTAATTACAAACTTATGATTAAGTTTACATTACGATTTGTTTAATCAAAAGAATTCTAAAATATGAAAACTCAAAGTTTGTTTCAAATTAAACAAAAACATGTTTGTAATTATGCTTGCAAATGATTTTGATCAATATGCTTGTCATTTCCTAAACTTATGATAAATTTATGATTTTTTTTCTTTCACAAATAAGAAGAAATCTATTATGAAGAACAATTATGAAGAATATTATTATGATGAATATTTTTCACAAAATGATCTTTGTTTACAACAATTATGATGATATACTTTTAAAAGAAAGAAATATATATGATATAAATATGATCATGATAAATATGAAGAACATGAAAAAAATGTTACAATATGAGGATGATTTTATTGATATACCATATGATGAGTAAGAGGAACTTTTATAATCCAGATATGAATTTTTCATTGATATCAAAAAAAAAAAATGATGCTCATTTATAAAGATACAAGTTAAAAACTTTGAACATTTTGATTTTTTCTAAATTTTATGAACTTTGTTTCATAGGTTGAAAAACCTATTTAAAAAAAATTAAGAATGCATTATTTATGATAATTATAACCACTATGAATTTCTTATGATGAAATTTGTGACATGATGAAGATGAATATGACAGAATATATGAATTTATATTTGCAAGATAAATGATAATGAAGATTACTTATTTTGTAGCTTCTATTTTATAAGTGATTACAGGTTCTGAAGATGCATTGATCAAAGCAATTGAAGATGTTATGCCAAAAGTTCTGATAAATTTAAAGAGAGCAGATTGAAGATGAAGTTGATTTTAGGTCGTATTTTTCTTTGTCATACAATTTTGATTTATGTATTTTCTTTGCATTCATATAAAACTAATTGATAAAATCTGGAATGAAGAATATTAATTTATAAAGGATTCTATTTAACCATATTAGGAAAATAGACATAATTTATATTTTTACATTTATAGATTAAGTGAGATTTGTTAAAAATAGAAGGATTTGTAGTTCATTTAGATAACGAAAGTAGTTGTATATATGTAGGAGCATATTGTTGCATGATACATGTCTGTGAAAACCTAGATCTTTCTTGTCCATGCAGCTAGATCCTTAGCTCGGATTAAGGGGTTAAGCCTTTCCCCTTTAAAACAAAAAAGTAGCGAAAAAAAAGAAAAAAAAAAAGAATATTGACATGGAAGTTATACCTTCTTTCACCCCAAAAAGGTATTTACATTTATTATCGACATGAAGTTTATATCATGTTTATATGAAGAAACTAGTTGTGAAAAAACACATCTAGTGATTAAAATTGGGCATACAAGGCGGCTGTCTGTCCAAGTAGATTTAGTAGATTTCTTTGGCATGCTTGATTGCTCATATGTGAATGCATATATATAACGAAACCTGCATTTGAATGAATGAAAATGAATTCTGTTTTATACTAATCTTTACATAGTTTATAAATGGATAAAATATAAACTAATGTTTGTTGACTGAAAAGGTTAATAGTTTACCTTTATACTTTAATATGTTTTCATTGCCAGATGTAATTGAAATAAACTTCATGTGCATGTTGAAAAGATTTAAAATTTGATAAGATTAAATAGATTTAAAAAAGAATTGATGCTGTTCTATGATTTAATTTCAGGATAATCATTGAAAATGCTGCTTCCCTTAATCTGCAAGTTGGCCCATCGGGACGATGTGCAGGTTTGGTGGCGGTGGATGTCGAGAAGATTTGCATCTTCCAATTGATGACCCAAAAAATTAAAATATTAAATTCACCAACCTCTTTTAGATCACTGTTGATCAGTTGTGCTAATTTGATTAACTATTTTGAAAATGTTATTAGGTATGAAGGATGAAGTAGGACATATGTTCATGTTAGGGTTTACCCTAATTACTTATTTAATGAGAATTTCCTATTTTACATTCAAGAATTATGGGTATTCAGCTAGGGTTTCTTGAATTCATGTGTTGTTTATAAGAGTTGGTTAATGTTAAGGGTTTAGATGAGTTATAATGGGTTAAAGCTAGGGTTTAGAAGAATTTTAATGATCTAACCCAGGGGGTTTTATGGGTTTCCAATAGGGTTTCTAGGATTTAATATATTTAAAGGGTTAACATAGATGTTACTCAAAAACATTAATATCTAAATTACATATTTATGTATTAAACATTAAATTATGTCATTAATAATTACTTTAATTATTTGTGTGCATTTAAAAACTAAGGTTCTAATTAATTAAAAGCTTAACCTAAGCCTAATTTAATGGATTTATTTAATTGAGAAATGTAGGCTAATTAGATTAAAATGATTAATTAAATGGATAAATAACTAGTGGACTATATGAGTTGTAAGGGATTGAACTCACAACCTCTTGGTTAGGAATGTGATGGGCTAACCACTTGCCCCAAAAGCCATGGTTGAGGATTACTTCCTAATCCTCTCTCTTAGGGTGTGGTTCAACCATCTCCTACCAGGATTATGTTACATTCTTCCCCCCTTGGTCAATCATTGTCCTCAATGATCTACTCTTGTATCCCTCTAGCCTCGGTGATCAGCCCCTTGAGCTCCCTAGATGCCCTTGAATTGATGTTCCTCAACCTTGCACAGTTTCTTGAACCTTGTCCACAACCTTGGTCTCTTGAACCCTTGCTCTCAACCTTGGTGTCTTGAACCTTCTTGTTTGCAACCTTGGTCTCTCGAGCCCTTGTTCTCAACCTCAGTCTTGAACCTTGTTCTCACCCATGCTTGGTATCTTGAACACTCAATCAAGTGCCACCCAAGGATTCTCAAGGATTTCACACTTGCAAGCTAGCTCATTGGAAAGTTCGTTCCGAGAGCTTTCCAACGGTATATCACATGCCTCAATCCGACCTACGGATTGAGAGATACACCCCAATCATTGTAAGGTCCATCCTTGAAACCGACGCGCGCTGTGGTCAAGATCTGACATCAAAGATTAGGAACCAAACCAGAAGCATCGATTCAAATATTAGGAAGAGGCAAATGCAAATCGAATGAAAATGAGAGAATGTGTTACTTTCGCATACAAATTTATCAAAACACCTTCAACTTTGGTGAAAGAGTCTCAAACCTTGGTGATTCCTATCCTTGAAAGAGTTTTACAACGTGATGATGCTTAAAAAGTCTATTTTTCTTTTCATCATAATTGAAAGCATGTGAGATTGAGTTTATATGATTTTGTCTTTGCCTCATAATTACAAAACAAATGTTGGAGTGAGCACTTAGTTATGTGTGGATTCCAACTTAGTGGAGCCATATGAACATGTATATGTTAATGTATGTGCAAATTGTAAATGAATGCATAAGTTTATGTGTGCATTGTAATGTGTTCACATGTAAATCAACGTGAAACGTTTGGTGTATATATACTAGTATATATATAGTATATATGTGTGAGTTTGTGTACTATATATCTATTTTTGATTTTTGAATGGACATATATAGCAAAAACGTGCTGATCAAGGAGGAAGGGGAAGTTCCCATATCGGGTGGAAAAAGGAAAAAAATCACGTTAATGGACTCAAGGATGACATGTGCTGGGTATTCAAAAAACGTCCTCGAGAAGAAAATTGGGCAGCAGGGCTGCGTGGGGAGATTTTGTATGATCGTGGGAAACTGCCAGGAATATTCACCAGGCGCAGTCCACTCCATTTAAAACAGTTTTCAAGTTGAGATCTGATATACTACGCTCATGAAGATATGTATAATCTGTTAGTCTCTGTCTATCAACGCATGGAGAACAGACGCAAGCTCTCATGCTGTGCCGATGAAGGAGGTGCGAGGAGAAATAGAGCTCCTTACTGGAATGAAAACGGACTCTGAACTTCGAAGGATGACGATGGAGCGGCCCGCATGTTGTTTCGTCGGCTTTCTACAGATAAATCTCAGAGCCATGACATGGCGGGGATGATAGTTTTGTCTTTGGCTGTTATATTTTCTTATGGCACAGAAAGGAAATTGGTAGTCATTCATGTTCTAGTTATTGAAGAGAACAATTGAGCGGTGCTTCGTCAATTGAAGGACGATCTGGACAGGTTAGAGGAGGTTTCTCTATTGTGTTCGGGGAACTATATGCGGGTAAGAGCAGAAATCTGGAGGGTAGAAGAAGGGAACGCCAAGAGCAGAGCAGACAATTATATATCATCTGGGAGGAGTAAAGTCGAAAGTGGAAAGGCTATCGATGGAACACCTTGCTTGAATCGAGCATGCAGCTGTAGAAAAATGAAAGGCTTGCTTTAGAACACCTAGAAGGAGATTCATCAGAGTGAAAGGAAGACACCGACGGCACTGAGTTTGAGTGGGCTTCTATTATGGAATCGTGCTGATCATCTGTGTGAAGCATGCTCATCATTTGGGCATCCATCTTGAGCCTACTAGCTGGAGAAAGAAACAAAGTTGCAATCGATTTGAGTCGACAAATGGATTTTACAATTGAAACAAGTAACATGCATTCTCACATGATCTTTATCATTTCTAGAGCTTGTAGTACTTTATTTTCTATTGAGAATGTCAGATAAACAGTTTGATTCCCTTTATATCGATGAGTCATTGCAGTGTAATGGTAGAAACATAATTTGCTTTTTGTAACTGTGCGAAATTTTCAAGCCGTTGCATGTCTTGTAGTCCTTTGGGAGCAGAAGATTTGCACAGACGTAAATAACAGAAGAAAATAGAAGTATCTCAATAGTTCTCAAATCTCGAAAGTAGTCACTAGAATAAAGGAAACGTACACCAGAAAAATTAACTATGACTGTTGCTGCGCGAGGACACGCTTTACAAAGTTTTTTTTTGTTAAACCTTTAACTCGCTGAACACGATCTTGAAGCCTCATTTTTACTGCATGAAGTGGCTCAGTAAAGATTTCTGATATTATCAACTCTTGGTTTAAATTGGAAGGGCAAGTTAATGACCAGAGCATTAAGATGCATGACGATGTTAGGTCTCCTCATCAAGAGGTGAATGTGTCAAGATTTCTGATTGAAGCGAAGCACACTAATGTGACTTGGCTATTTTTGATATTCCTAAGGAGTTGAAAGGCTTCCTACTAAGCTGTTGTGCTGCCTTGCATAAGCAGTTGCGACGACTTGGTTGGAGAGTTAATCTTAGGTTCTTAACTCAGAAGCATATCGTGGGTTCGATAGTAGTGGTTCTCTCGTCTGGTTCAGGAAGGAAATGCCACTCTGAATATTCAAATACAAATCTAATCACATAAAGTTCTTTTTTTCTACTTTGTGGGTTGCTAGTAACTCCATGCACCTGTGATCGGCCACTCATGTCGAATGGCTTTGCTTTGTCTGAACCGTGATTGCCAGTGCATAAGCAACTTGCATATTATGAGGGCGTTGTTTAAATGAACGTGGCAGCCATTTTTGGCTGAAGACTATGCATAGTTGTGAGGGACTACGATCATTTACTTGCTTCATAACTGAATAATAATAGAGAGGAAATTATCACTTCTGATTATACGTTCTAAATCAGAGCATTTAACTCAGTGTGAAAATTATATTTTCTTTATTTCTATCATTGCTGAGTTGCTTTCCTCTCGAGTGATTGCACATTTTTCTACTGTTAGTTGTTTAAATCAGAGGAAGGTCTTGACTGACTTTAAATCCCTACTATTTATGAGCATGAACGTTGTATTAGCATCGACTGGACTTTACTGTATAGCATAAGGCATAAGCCTTAATATTACTAACTTTTAGTTCTTTCAGTAGCTTCTATAGTTTGTAATGTTTAATGCAAACTTTGTTCTTCTACGTAGCATCATTATATAAATCTTTAAAAGGGATTACCACATTAAACTGAATGCAAATCTACTTATTATGAAAGCAAACCTGGGCGTTTGGAAACCTTGAAATAACACCGTTAGAGGATAATGGCATCTCTACCTGAATTAGAGACGAGTAGCTCAAGCAGAAATTAGTCCAAAATGTTGTTCAAACTCCTCCTTCGTATATGTTTTTGTTTTTTTTTAGGCCATGAGATGAAAAGAAAATGTTGAGTGTCAATGATGCCTATGGTGAAGGTGTATAAATTCAATGTCCATAGCTTTAAGGATCTAGTGAGAAAATTAATTAAGTACTTCTATGCCGACTTATCGAAAGACCGAGAATTACATTACGAATAATGCTTATGGAGAAGCAGAACTAAATTGAATTGAATTTGGAAGTAATATCACTATTCTCGACCCTCCTTTTGCGTAACCCGACGACATTCCTGGTGAACCCGACGTGAAAGGAGGAGAGTGTAGAGATTCTGATCCTAGTTTAAAGAGTGGCGCAGTTGAGTGAGCTCGTTGTGCTTGACCATTTATGGGCGACACAACGATGGATGTTATAACCCAACTTCTGCGCTTTCAGCAGGACGAGAAAAGACGAAGTGCCATTCAGGCATTTCATGAGCGAGTAGTCAGAAGAAGTGGATATTTCAGTGGTAAAAATGTTACTCGTTTTTGCAAGGAATATGAATTGGAGGCACGATACCTTGGTACGGGTCTAGCACCATTAAGTGATCAAGAATTAATTGACAATTTTGTATACGTTTCAGAATTACATTTGCGTGACCAACTAGTTGTGGATGCACCTCGACTAGTT
The DNA here is from genome assembly GCA_020310875.1 of Ceratopteris richardii. Lineage (NCBI taxonomy): Eukaryota > Viridiplantae > Streptophyta > Polypodiopsida > Polypodiales > Pteridaceae > Ceratopteris > Ceratopteris richardii. Next base: position 18,504,183 of record CM035431.1, on the reverse strand, counting down.
ATAGAAGGACAAATAAGATGGTCACAATACAAGATGATACTCATAAGGATGTTTGCACTGGATGATGAAGAAAAAGTGACTAGATCCACATTTCTAAAGTGGATACATAAACCAAAAGATCAATCTGTTCTAGATATAAAAAGAGAGTTTGATCAGCAATTTGCAGATTTATCTGATTATGATAAGAGGGCTATGGATCAAGAAAAGGTATCCTTGTTTCTCCGGGCTATAGATTCGAAAGCCCGAGAAGAAATTTTCCCACAATTACAACAGATAGGAACTGAGTCTGGTCTTACCGAAGACTGGGGTAATGTAGATGAAGCTGTTAGGGGATATGTAGAAAAGCAAAGAACTTTGTCTAAGTTCATGCAAAGCTGGCATGATGATTTGCAAGAAGAACAAGCTCAGGCTGTTCAGCAACCTGTACAGAATCCTCAGGTAAACCTACCAATACCAAAGGATGTTGTGCCCACTAATACAATGGAAGATATGTTCAAAAAGTTTAGTGACCTTACGATTCAAAGTATGAAGCAGATGATTGAATCTCAATCTTTACAAGCACCGGCACCTAAAAATCCAAAAGCTCCAGAAATTAAAAGATGTATTTGGTGTGACTCTTTGGAGCATAACAGATACTCATGTGAGAGCTTCAAAGAAGCATTAGCAAAGAACTTGGTATTCGTTAAGGAAAAGATGATATATGATTCTAAGACTGGAGAAAAGGTAAACATTAATTTTGGTCGGGGAGGAATGAGAATATTCTTCCCTGGCACTTGTGAAAACGTTGCTTCAACATCGAATACGTATGCATGTCAGGTAGTTGACGAAAATAATGACTTAGAACCGTGGTCTAAAGTAATAAAGTCCTTAGACCGCGGGAAGATGCATCATGAAATTTTAAAGACAGCTAGTAATGAAATCCGAGGGGTAAGTGGATGGGATGATCCAGTAGACACTCTTTCGGTTGTCACATACCTATGCTCATCGGTAGAGCATGAAGCAGTAGTGGAAGAGAAACGAAGAAGAACCAATGAGAGGGAAGAGGAGAAAAGAAGAACTAGGCGTCAAGTAGAAGCTTCACATGAACAACCTCAAATACCAAACCAAAACCATCCAACACAATCAAACCAAACAAACCAAATAGATCCACCATCACAACCAACAATAATCCAACCAAATAAAATTCCGACTCAAGTTCAAATTCCTACTTCTGCTGAGATGCCAGTCTCTACCCACGATAATATTCCTCCTCAAGATCAAGAAATGCAACCTGTGAAAAAAGGACAAGGAAAAGTGAGAAATCCCTCATATATGCTAAAATCGAATATAGAGCAAGCCACAAATCTTAAACAAGTTCTCGAAAAAAGAGTGCTCGATAGTGTAATCGAATTTACACTCGGTGAGTTACTGGGAATAGCAAAAAGAGAATTTCTAGAAGTAATAATTGACCTTTTAAGAAGGAAACGACAACCAATAGCTGACATGCAAGAGATTGAAAGAATGGATGAAGAGACTCCCGATCATACTGTGCAAGCGCAAGTTCAAGAGCTAAAAAATATACTTGAACCAATTGAGACTAATGTTCAACCGTGCGTGCATGAGGAAATATCCTTGGAAAAGAATTCTTCCGACATAACCCCTTCGAGTTATTACACTAAAGATCATTGGGCCCGAGCCACAACTGAGACGCTGGTAAGATTAGAGAAAATTAGCACTCCAGTTGTCGCTCTTATTGATCATGGATCTGAAGTTAACTTGATGTCAAAAGATCTCTATATGAAGGGGAAATGGCCAATAGACATGCAGCCTGGTTGGAGAATTAAGGCTGCGAACTCGATGCCAGGTGAGTTGTTTGGTGCATGCCCGCAGGTTCTAGTTACAATTGGAGATGTCAGTGATTATCAAAATTTTTTCGTACAAGATCATTCTAGTTACTCATTGATTCTAGGGCAGCCATATATTACTGCCTTAAGAATGGAAACAAGAGTCTTAGAAGATGGATCGGCTTATGCGCGAATCCGTAGTAAGGATGGGAAAAAGGCAGTTCAATTTATGACGGTATGTGTGGATCACATCAGGAATAGAACTTCTCTTCGGACAAGGCCTATTCCTGAAGAATACGAGGATCAAAGTTTTTAAAGGAAGCTTTCATAAGTCGGGACTATGAAAGCTTGAAAGGTGAAAAGATCCCGAATGTAAATATGTTTATATCAAGTTTTATCGCACTTTCTTCGACAAATTCATTTCAGTTTCGTGTTTTTTCTGAGTTAAAAAAGTGGGAAAAACAATACATAGTGGATCTTCAAAGAAATTTTCATGGATGTAGAGTGCTTAACTTCGATGAGGAAATCTCTGGAGTCTTTGATGAGATATCCTTTGCAGACACATTGTTTGATCTGCAAGAGTTAGTTCAAGGAAAAAGGAATGATTATGTGATTCAAACGCACTCTATTTCCATGTATAAGGAAATAGCAAAGTTTGAGCAAGATGAAATAGGTAAAGAAGTCTTCGTTGAAACAAAATACAAAACAATTGATAAAAAGATAAAGCCAGTCGCAGTTCCACTTCCTGAAGATAGTAATAAACTTATGGATGATGTAAAAAATCAGCCACCTCTCAGAGATAAGAGAAAAATAGGCCATGAATTCACTAAAGAAACTCTCGAGTAAATTCAATTAGGGAAAGATGGTTTCCTCAGCGAAAAAGAGAAGGATGTATTCTCTCGGATGTTATTTAAGCATGGAAAAGCTTTTTCTTTCAATGACCAAGAAATTGGATGTGTAGATCCATCTGTGGTGACACCTATGATAATTATTACAATTCCACATGTACCTTGGAATCTCAGACCGATTCCAGTACCAAAAGCTCATATTTCAAAGTTAATTGATCTGTTGAATGACAAAATTAGAATGGGGATTCTTGAGCCATCAAGTGCTCCTTATTCTAACCGTTGGTTTACTGTACCAAAAAAGAATGGGTCATTAAGATTTATCCAAGATCTACAGCCAGTGAATAAAGTGACAATTAGAAATATGGGAACTGGGCCTATTGTAGACGAATATGCAGAAGCTTTTGCAGGAAGATCTATTTATTCAATGGGAGATTTACACTCTGGATATGATCAATTCCAGCTAGCTCTCGAAAGCCGTGATTTGACGACTATGAGGACGCCACTTGGGCTTGTGCGCATGTGCACTTTGCCGCAAGGTGCCACGAACTCAGTGGCACATATGATGAATGGTATGCATAAAGTTCTTAGGGACTTTATTCCACATCTGACTATGCCATTCATTGATGATGTTCCTATTAAAGGCTGTGAAGAAAGAGATAGAGACGAGACTCTTGATGAGGATGGATGTAGGAATTTTGTTAAAAAGCACATAACTGATTGTGAATCCATTCTTAGTCGGCTGGAAGAGGTTCATTTGACATTGTCTGCTGAAAAATCAGTATTTGGAGTGCAAGAGGTTTTAATTGTAGGAAGTTTATGTGGACCTAAAGGAAGAAAGCCATGTCCAAAGAAAGTAGATGCCATCCAACACATGAAAGAGGTCTGCTCCTCGATCACTGAAGTGAGGAGATTTCTTGGGGCATGTGTTTTCTATGTTGTATGGATTCCCCATTTCGCCCATATTGCTGACTCACTTTATCAATTACTTAGGAAAGGGCAAAGATTTCAATGGAAAGATATCCATACTCAAGCAGTAAGAAAATTAAAGAAAGCACTTGCAGAAGCTCCATTGCTCAGAAAGGCTGATTATACTGATAATAAAGAAATTTATATCACCATAGATACAAGTCCGACAGGTATAGGTTGGGCGATTGGCCAAGAGGATGATGAAGGAAAAAGATATGCAATTCGTTTCGGAGCTAAAGTTTTAAATGTTCGCCAGAGAGGTTACCCCCAAATTAAGCGGGAGCTTTGGGGAATAGTGACTGCGCTAAAAAATGATAAAGAATATCTGATTGGGGCAAATGTGGTAGTAGAAACAGATTGTTTACCATTGTTGGGAATGATCGTGAATTGTTCCACTGCAGATATTGCCATGTTAAGATGGATAGCATATATTAAGTCGCTAAACCCTGAGTTTGTTCATATAGCTGGAAGGAATAATGTGGTGGCTGATATGCTATCACGAGCTATATATGAAAATGAAGATTTGATGACTTCTAATGATGAAGAGATAGGTCTGGACTTTTATGCTTCACATGTACATAATCTAAGCCTAAATGAAGCATCTACTGGACTAAATAGAAAAGAGCCTAAGCGTCAAAATGAAAGGCTTGGAATTTGTTCTGAGTCTTCAAAGGAAGTTCAAAATAGCTTAGGAAGAGGGAAAGATAACAGATGGATAGAAGAAGAACCTTACAAGATTCAAATAGGAATAACAGAAAGATTCAATGAAGACGAATATGAAAATGAGTGGAAGGAAATTGGGAGATATTTAAGTATGAAGTGTCCTGATTTTAGTTGGAGCAAAGAAAAATTTCGTACCATTCGAAGAAAGTCAAGCAATTATTTCCTGAAAGATGGATTACTCTGGAAGCGAAGCATTGGAATGGGAAAGATACCCCAGCGAGTTGTAGGTTGTGAAGAATCGAGAGGAAGGATTATGCGTGAAATGCATAGCTCACTATGGGCCGGTCATAAAGGCTTTCAAGGAACTTATGAAAAGATAAGGGAAAGATACTGGTGGCCTGGGATGTATGTGGATACCCAAAATTACGTAGCCACTTGTAAACCTTGTCAGATGTACTCCAATGTTAGACACAGAGATGAATTACATCCAACATATCCTCTTAATATTCACTATAAATGGGTTGTTGATTTAGTTACAATGCCATTAGGGGTGCATCAGATGAGGTATATTGTATTAGCAAGGGAAGACCTAACAAATCATGTTGAAGGAAGAGCTCTAAGGACGAAAACTACAAGCAATATATGCAAATTTCTACTAGAAGATGTGTTTAGTAGATTTGGTTATGTGGAGAAAATAGTTGCCGATAGAGGTGAGCTTGATGCTCAGGAAGCTAAAGACTTCTTTAAAAAATATGGAATTCGATTATCACTCACCACCGCTTACAATCCTGAAGCTAATGGAAAAATTGAGCGTGGTCATCCACCAATTATTAAAGCTTTGGCTAAGGCTTGTGAGGGGAAAATAAAGAATTGGCCAAATTACCTTCCATTTGCCCTTTGGGCAGATAGGATGACATATACTAGAACTACCGGATATATGCCAGCGGAATTGATGTATTGTCAAAAGCCTATTTTGCCGATGGAGTCACATGCTTTAGCATGGACTTCCTTGCCTTGGGAAGATGAGGTGTCAAGAAAAGATCTTCTCGCAGTGCGGATTCTTCAACTAGAAAGAGGGAAAAATCTGGTAGAAGAAGCTGCATTTAAGCTTAAAGCTTCTAGAGAGAAAAATAAAATTGCATTTGACAAGTCCCACAGATTAAGGCCAAAAAGGTTGAAGGAAGGAGACTGGGTACTTGTTTATGATAGCTCATTGAATACTCAATATGAGGCTCGAAGAAAACTGGTTAAGAGATGGTTTGGTCCCTATGTGGTATGTAAAGTTTTTGATAATGGAACATATTCACTTAGAGAATTAGATGGGACCAAGTTAAAGGAATTAATTGCTGGAAAGAGAGTTAAGCTCTTTAAAAGAAGAGAGAATGAGAATTATGAGACGGTAATAAATGAAGACGAAGAAGAGGAAAGTGAAGAGGAAGGATGTGAAGATGATAAAGATGAGGATATCAATAAGGAAAAATGATTAAATTAAATTACATCGTAAGATGATGTATATATACATATAAAAACATATATATATATGTATGTATATAATAAAACTATGTAGACAAATAACAAGATATGAATCCGTCTATATGTAATAAATAAGTAAAGCAACAATTAAATTAAATGTATGTGCTTTACTTAGTCATAAACTTCTATTAATACTAATTTTTGTTTCTTACAGGGTACTGATGGAGATTTGTGATCAGATCATTAATAGGAAGTTTTTTTTAGGTTTGATTGGACTGTTTGACTATCTTAGGATCTGGAATGGACAGTGAAGATTCCAATGATACATCCATTCCTGAGGGTAGCATTCCTGAAAGATTTAGAGAGACGTCAGGGAGTGTGCCTGAAGGGAGAACCTTAGATAGTTCTTTTATATCAACTTACTTGCTCCCTACACCTGAAAATGAAGAAAGAATTCCTATAGAAGAGTTTATTAAAGATCGTATCACTAGGGAGACCTTGATTCCATCATCAAATGAAAGAAGTATACTCAGGTATCGAAGGGCACGAACATATGGAGAAGATGATACTTCGGATAACCGTGAGTCATATATGGAAGTAGACCCAACAGCACTTCTTGTATATAGCCGTGACTTAGCAGAATATGCAGAACTCTTACAACAGCTTGCCTTGTTCCGTAGGGAACGTGAAGGGGGTGAGACGTCTTAAAGATAGATTAAAATGTTGTATTAAAGATATGTGTAAATAATGTCTATTTTGAATCAAGTTAGGTTTTTTTTTATGAAGAATAAAGTCAGGGAAGATCCTCGGAGATCGGCAAGAAAATAAATACCAATGTATATAAATAAAGCCAGGTAATACTTTCCTTCTTTTGAATAATTGTTTTTTATATAGATTCGTGTGAAATAAGCCTCTGATTTTTGCAGGATGACCAAGTTCAAGTTTTTTTTTTTTTTTTTTTTTTCTAAAGGAAGAATGATTAAAGGCGACAAGCTCGAGCGGTTTCTGATTTTATACTGGTGAGATGTTATCACTTCAGTTTTTTCTTCTCTCTTGTATATGTGTATATAAAAAGACTGCATGATTAAGCATATAATGCATATAGAAACGTTTAAATAAGGAAATTAAGTAGACCAAAGATCTCGTGCCACTAATAAGATTACATGTAATGTATAAGGACCAGGATTATATGAGTAAGGTTAGAAGATGGACTAGAACTTTCAAGAACAAGACCGAGGAAGGTGAAGAGAAGACCTAGACTAAGTATCTGTATATACTAGTGTTTATGAGCACTTGATGAGTGAGACACTTCGACTTCTACTCTTGATCTCTCATCTGACCTAATCTTCAGACAGATTATATCTTGAGAAAAGAATTCTTATACCAGCCAGCAATCTATATGTATGTGTATGTGTTGTTGGGTGCTGCGATGAGCTAGTAGGCGGGTGGAACTACCTTGGTCGGGTGATCAGGGCCACGAGCTGACGCTAGTTGTGTCGTATGGCCTAACCTACATGTTGTTACGCGCTCATACGGGTTGATAGGCGGGTGGAGTCACTCTGACCGGGTGGTTAGAGCCACGAGCTGACGTTGATTTCGTATGAGGCTGACATTGTGCATCGTGCGCTATGTCGGGTCGGTAGATGGGTGGGCTAAACCTGGCCGGGTGGTCAGGTCCACGAATCGCATCCGATTTCGACATAGGCCGAAAAGTGTGGAAAAATAAATAAATAAAAATAAAAGCAAAGATATAAAGGTTGAGCTGGGATAAAGAATTAAAATAAAGAAAAACAGAATAAAAATATGAGAAAAATAAGGAAAGGATCTGAAGGGGCTTCAGGTGATAGAAGATCAATAGGGAAGCCAGAAGCGAGTTTCATAAATCAAGTTAGTAAAGACTGGTATATGCAAATGCTTCGGATAGGCTACTAGATCTGACCGGGTCGAGTTAACGAGAGAGCTAAGAAGTTTTCGAATTACTCATATGATTTCTAGTCTGAGTGCATTAGTGTATTCTGATATGTTGTATAGGATGCTTTTGTCTACCTTCTTTTCTTGATTTATGCCAAGTTTAATACGTATTCAGATTTCATGTATCCAGTTGAAATTTCTTTAAGTGGTGTTTATTTGCCATGACCACTTGATCCTCGCTTGTATTTAATGTTGTGTATGCAGGTTGGTGGTGCATCCGGAGGATGCACATGTTCAGAGGGGGTGGATGTGGTCAAGATCTGACATCAAAGATTAGGAACCAAACCAGAAGCATCGATTCAAATATTAGGAAGAGGCAAATGCAAATCGAATGAAAATGAGAGAATGTGTTACTTTCGCATACAAATTTATCAAAACACCTTCAACTTTGGTGAAAGAGTCTCAAACCTTGGTGATTCCTATCCTTGAAAGAGTTTTACAACGTGATGATGCTTAAAAAGTCTATTTTTCTTTTCATCATAATTGAAAGCATGTGAGATTGAGTTTATATGATTTTGTCTTTGCCTCATAATTACAAAACAAATGTTGGAGTGAGCACTTAGTTATGTGTGGATTCCAACTTAGTGGAGCCATATGAACATGTATATGTTAATGTATGTGCAAATTGTAAATGAATGCATAAGTTTATGTGTGCATTGTAATGTGTTCACATGTAAATCAACGTGAAACGTTTGGTGTATATATACTAGTATATATATAGTATATATGTGTGAGTTTGTGTACTATATATCTATTTTTGATTTTTGAATGGACATATATAGCAAAAACGTGCTGATCAAGGAGGAAGGGGAAGTTCCCATATCGGGTGGAAAAAGGAAAAAAATCACGTTAATGGACTCAAGGATGACATGTGCTGGGTATTCAAAAAACGTCCTCGAGAAGAAAATTGGGCAGCAGGGCTGCGTGGGGAGATTTTGTATGATCGTGGGAAACTGCCAGGAATATTCACCAGGCGCAGTCCACTCCATTTAAAACAGTTTTCAAGTTGAGATCTGATATACTACGCTCATGAAGATATGTATAATCTGTTAGTCTCTGTCTATCAACGCATGGAGAACAGACGCAAGCTCTCATGCTGTGCCGATGAAGGAGGTGCGAGGAGAAATAGAGCTCCTTACTGGAATGAAAACGGACTCTGAACTTCGAAGGATGACGATGGAGCGGCCCGCATGTTGTTTCGTCGGCTTTCTACAGATAAATCTCAGAGCCATGACATGGCGGGGATGATAGTTTTGTCTTTGGCTGTTATATTTTCTTATGGCACAGAAAGGAAATTGGTAGTCATTCATGTTCTAGTTATTGAAGAGAACAATTGAGCGGTGCTTCGTCAATTGAAGGACGATCTGGACAGGTTAGAGGAGGTTTCTCTATTGTGTTCGGGGAACTATATGCGGGTAAGAGCAGAAATCTGGAGGGTAGAAGAAGGGAACGCCAAGAGCAGAGCAGACAATTATATATCATCTGGGAGGAGTAAAGTCGAAAGTGGAAAGGCTATCGATGGAACACCTTGCTTGAATCGAGCATGCAGCTGTAGAAAAATGAAAGGCTTGCTTTAGAACACCTAGAAGGAGATTCATCAGAGTGAAAGGAAGACACCGACGGCACTGAGTTTGAGTGGGCTTCTATTATGGAATCGTGCTGATCATCTGTGTGAAGCATGCTCATCATTTGGGCATCCATCTTGAGCCTACTAGCTGGAGAAAGAAACAAAGTTGCAATCGATTTGAGTCGACAAATGGATTTTACAATTGAAACAAGTAACATGCATTCTCACATGATCTTTATCATTTCTAGAGCTTGTAGTACTTTATTTTCTATTGAGAATGTCAGATAAACAGTTTGATTCCCTTTATATCGATGAGTCATTGCAGTGTAATGGTAGAAACATAATTTGCTTTTTGTAACTGTGCGAAATTTTCAAGCCGTTGCATGTCTTGTAGTCCTTTGGGAGCAGAAGATTTGCACAGACGTAAATAACAGAAGAAAATAGAAGTATCTCAATAGTTCTCAAATCTCGAAAGTAGTCACTAGAATAAAGGAAACGTACACCAGAAAAATTAACTATGACTGTTGCTGCGCGAGGACACGCTTTACAAAGTTTTTTTTTGTTAAACCTTTAACTCGCTGAACACGATCTTGAAGCCTCATTTTTACTGCATGAAGTGGCTCAGTAAAGATTTCTGATATTATCAACTCTTGGTTTAAATTGGAAGGGCAAGTTAATGACCAGAGCATTAAGATGCATGACGATGTTAGGTCTCCTCATCAAGAGGTGAATGTGTCAAGATTTCTGATTGAAGCGAAGCACACTAATGTGACTTGGCTATTTTTGATATTCCTAAGGAGTTGAAAGGCTTCCTACTAAGCTGTTGTGCTGCCTTGCATAAGCAGTTGCGACGACTTGGTTGGAGAGTTAATCTTAGGTTCTTAACTCAGAAGCATATCGTGGGTTCGATAGTAGTGGTTCTCTCGTCTGGTTCAGGAAGGAAATGCCACTCTGAATATTCAAATACAAATCTAATCACATAAAGTTCTTTTTTTCTACTTTGTGGGTTGCTAGTAACTCCATGCACCTGTGATCGGCCACTCATGTCGAATGGCTTTGCTTTGTCTGAACCGTGATTGCCAGTGCATAAGCAACTTGCATATTATGAGGGCGTTGTTTAAATGAACGTGGCAGCCATTTTTGGCTGAAGACTATGCATAGTTGTGAGGGACTACGATCATTTACTTGCTTCATAACTGAATAATAATAGAGAGGAAATTATCACTTCTGATTATACGTTCTAAATCAGAGCATTTAACTCAGTGTGAAAATTATATTTTCTTTATTTCTATCATTGCTGAGTTGCTTTCCTCTCGAGTGATTGCACATTTTTCTACTGTTAGTTGTTTAAATCAGAGGAAGGTCTTGACTGACTTTAAATCCCTACTATTTATGAGCATGAACGTTGTATTAGCATCTACTGGACTTTACTGTATAGCATAAGGCATAAGCCTTAATATTACTAACTTTTAGTTCTTTCAGTAGCTTCTATAGTTTGTAATGTTTAATGCAAACTTTGTTCTTCTACGTAGCATCATTATATAAATCTTTAAAAGGGATTACCACATTAAACTGAATGCAAATCTACTTATTATGAAAGCAAACC